>JAJTWR010000368.1:365000-539025 GCA_021613335.1 Whitmania pigra | reverse complement strand
TTCTTCAATTTGTGAGAAAATGATCCAAATGAAAAAGACTGGATTTAAGTTTTTGCTAGCGCTTCGATCTTATGCGATCTTCAAGGCAAGCTTAAATTCTTTACTTATGTCAAGACGAGATCACGAGACCACGCCTTTTGACCTGGATAATCATCCCATGAATAATTGATGAGACAATTTACTGCTGCAAACAACTCCCCCATTCTCCACAAAAACCGTCAGCATATTTAGAAGCCCGTGTCTAGAACGACGCCGGGCTGATTAATATTCATGTATTAGCTAATTTAGGCGCTGTGATTGGACAGATAATTTCCAAAAGTAGGTCACATATCGTTTTAACTTCATAAAATATAAATTTGGTTAAAGTGACCTTTGCTTTAGTTAATTTTGATAAAAAATTGTTTAATTTTATTAGTAAACCAATTATTTCTAATAACAAAATGTATAAAGTAACACTTTTGTAATTTTAGCAATTTACAAAGTAATTTTAATTATATCTTATTAATATTCATTCGTCTACTATTTGGGCGGCTTGAATTTTTTGAGCTGCTAGCTGTAAATGCTTGCTAAAAAAACGCATTTTTTACTAGTTTTAATAAAAACTAGATAAAAATATAAATTAAATGTTTTAGCTATTTTAGCAAAATGGTTTTTTGAATTTCTGGCTTGGCTGTTTTGGTCCCTTGTCGTTGTTTACAAATTTACAAATTACGGTTACGAGTCGTGCATCGGATGAGAAAAGTACTTACACGAATTTTATAATTTTATTATATCCAAAATTTGACGTTAAAGTAAATTTTCTGATTCGTGGTCTTTTTCACTTTGTAAATATTTTCAAAGCATTGAATCAGCAAGCTCGGGGTTAGGTTAACGTTTTAATAGCATTTGTCCAGACAATTTGAAAGATACTATTATGACAGAAGAGTCTCCAGTTAAAAAGGTTGGAATTCTATAATTGGTCACTTAGGTGATAAATTTATGGTTAAATGTTTTTAGATTAAACTATTTGAGGACTTAAATGAACTGTCGAGAGAGGAGCTAATATCCAGGTAAATCAGATTACTAAAGGGCTGTCATAATGCTACTTAAATGTCATTTAAATGTTACTTTTATGATATGGACTAAAATTACCATTATTTTCAAAGATTTATTAAATTGTGAATACTATCATTATGAGGTGCTGTTTGCAACTGAATGGCTACCTTTGCATATTAAAGGTTTAAGGTTCAAGAAGAAAAATATGAAGAGTTGCTTCAGAAGAGCAAAATGGAAAGTAAGTACTTTGACTTGAGCAACAATAAAAACACCAATTTTTGCAGCTTAGTTTTATTAACGATATTCTTGACATTTTTATTCCTTTAAATGTGTTTCTGAAGACATGTAATTGTTTTGGTTGCATAACATACTAATCTCATTTGATTTTGGCAGATGAATCACTAGAAAAATTGAGGAATCAGGTCTCAGAGAGCTCAAAAAATGAGAATTTTCTTCTGTTGCGTTTGGCAGGAAAAGAACAAGAAGTTCAAGAGTTAATGGTAGAATAGTTCTGATTTTAACGATTTGTGTTATTTGTTGATTATCTATATTGATATTATAATAAAATCTGCTTTTTAAATTGTAGATTTTATTTGTTTTCTATATACTTGCTTAGAGCCAATTGCAAGAATTGAAATCTCAGACTCCTTCAAGTCTTCAACTTAAATCGACACTGCTTGATTCTTCTGTGAATCTCCTATTCCAGCATATGAAGGCGGAATTAAATATTACCAAGAATAAACTTGAGCAGGCTCAGAAGGATCTGGCAGCATGGAAATTCTCACCTGACAGGTTAAATTTGATAGTATAAATCCCTGATATTGAACAATTAACAAAACTAACTAAGGTCATATGAGGACAAGTTGATAATGATAATTGATGTTGAGTTGAGCATTCCTTATAAATTGCACGTTATCTATGTAGAAAGATCTTTAAATTGTTTAAGATCTTTTATAATTTTGATAATTTGTTATGCAAAGAGCCAAAGTCTAACATTTTTGAATCAATTTACTTCAAAGTTATTTTGACAAAGTTAAATACATTATAGATTAGCATTTGAGACAATGTCACAGTAAAAACTTTACATCCAAGAAGCATAAGTACTTATCAATCATTTGTTGGGCTATCAACAACTTTGTAAAGCTGTTGCTTTTTAACATTAAAGAGACAATTAACTTGCATAACTACTGTTGAATACCATAATAGCTTATTATAATGTGATGTATGTATCTATCACAACTTAATTCATTCTCATTCTCTGCATCAACCAAAAAACTTTACATAAATTTCCAAGATACTGCAACAATGCCTAAAATATTGTGATTCTGATTAATTTATAATGGAAATCATTAAATTCTTCTTTGAAGTTTGACAGGTAAACGTCTCATGGCAAAATGTAGCATGCTGTTGCAAGAGAACGAAGACCTCGGAAGGGTGGTGAGCTCGGGCAAGATTGCCAAATTAGAAGGAGACATTGCACTCCAGAAGAAACTCATCAGCGAGATGCGGAAGAGTGAGGAAGGTAGAGTATATTTATTTATTTTTTATTTATTTATTAGACACAATTGAAGGGCCCAGTTGGACCATTAACACAATTGCAAAAACAAAAGCATCGACTGGAGCATACACAAAGGCAGCATATAAATTAAATGTAATTTAAGTAATGACTAAAGTCGAGTTATCATTGTATAACATTTCATTGCGTTAAAATGGGAGACCGTGGATCTATTTAATTTAATTTCCATTTTTCCCAATTTTTAAGTGCTCAAATTATCCCCTATGGATTTGCAGGCACTATAATAGACATAGCTGACAATCTAGTTCTATTGAGTGAGCACTGTAAAAACAGTTAAGAAAAGATAAATTTGGCAGGAACAGTCAAAAATTTAACACGATTGTCTGAACAGGCGAGTTTTAAGTAAATATTAAAAAGTTCTAATATCGGTTCAAGGCAGATTTCGGTGGGAAGTGAATTCCATGTACTGGGTCATTAGACATGGAACTATTGTCCAGGACCTAGGAAAAACAAGAGTCCTATTGCCGGAGGACTGAAGGAAAGCCTCTGGCGGGGCAGTTGATGTGCTTGTCAAAGGTTCAGTAAGGTAGTGAGGAGAGATGCCTGTTGCGGCCTCGCATACTAGGACCACGATTTAAGAAAGTGATTCCATCCAAAATTTTTAGTCAAAGGAACTTTCTCAGGAGAGGAGCGATGTGGTCAGAAGAACTTCCACCATAAATGGGTCTTGCCATCCCATTCATGATTGCTTGAAGTTTATTGAATGAAAATTTGATGTGGTACAAATGGTTTTTTATGCAAAGCCTGGCATAAGTCGACACGTTAAGGAGCAAGTGCGGCTGCATCTAAAAGCAGAACTATAGCCATAGATCCGGATGTAATCTGGTTTATCGGTAATTAACAATAACAATTTAAGCTGATTTGAAGACCTAGTTAGCTTTTTAAAGTAATGCAGTTAATTTCCCCATTTATAATTAACTTTGAAGATGTTCCAGTTGCCAGTGTTAATTTGTTTGGTCCACTCAACTTTTTCTGAAGTGATTTAATTTAATTCTTTATACATTCTTTTTAGAAACTGAAAAATGCTTGGCAGAACTAGATGAGACGATAGAGTCAATGCAATCGACCATATTTTCCCTCCAGATGGAACTTGCTCAGACCAAGCAGACTTTAGCTAGATATGTCCAAGAATGTGTTTGCCTACCTTCTGTCAAAGGTGCAAAAGAAAACAGTGATGGCATGGGACTCAACCAAACAGCTGGTGACTATCAGCTGCATTGATATCATATGACACACTCTCTGATTTTCTGATTAATAAGAAATATTGATTTCTATTCCTTTTGTTTTTATGATTTATTTTCAAATAAATTAACTGAACAGATCAATGTTATTTTGCTAAACACTTTGAATGTATCAAACCAACTGAGATGGAACACGTGTGTCTAAATTAAAATATTTTTATGACTGAATGTTCTACTTTGTGTCTGCCAAAGCTGCAGTGCCTCTGAGCACCCAATGATCTGGATTAACTGTGGTTTTAAGATATATCTGGGTTATGAAGTTAAGGTCTGTCCTCCGTGGCTTCTTGTAGATTGGGCACGCATACATTCTCGGATCACGAGGTCCAACCTTTGAGAAAAGACTCGATTAAATTTGATATCAAATTACAACAGAAGATTATAGAGCTAAAGAATCAAAGCATAAGATATAACATTCAAGCTGTATATTTTTCAGTTGATGGATATATAAACCTGTTTTAGATTTTATAATTTTGGGAAAGGATATTGGCCTATAGGCTATTGATAACCATAAAAAAATCACTTAAGGAGAAATAATAATTAAAGCCTATTCCGTTACTACTCTTTTTTATGATATCTGTTGTCATAATGCAGTATATTGATTTTGATGGCATTGATATAAAAAATGAGACCAACCTGTGAAGCGAACATTCGAATGATCGGTAGGTTACTAAACAATATTTTTGGTGGCGATTCAACGAGCTTTGCTGTTCTTTTGTCCCAAGAAGCTCCCTCTAGGAAGATTCCATGGACGTAAACTCCTTCCTGTTTAAAAATTTTAGAATTCATTACCTTGTTAACCAGAACTTGAACTAACTTGAAATGTTGAATTGTTATCTTTTGCATTCAAAATTCCTAATATCCATTAGACTGTTATTATTATTACCACCAGATTTATGTTATTCATTATAGAATTCATTACCTTGTTAACCAGAACTTGAACTAACTTGAAATGTTGAATTGTTATCTTTTGCATTCAAAATTCCTAATATCCATTAGACTGTTATTATTATTACCACCAGATTTATGTTAAAAAAGAAACCAACCACCGGTGGAGCATTGAGTTCCTCTTTCATCCACTTATTGGTCACTTCGTTTTGAAGCATGACACTGTCTAAGCACCAACCTTTGTGAGAGCGAGTGATTTCTTGCCTTACAGCTGTCAGAAAACCTAGAATATTACATATCTATGTTTATTTGAGAGTTCAGTATTCTGGAAAATTATAACATTTTAATTGTATAAAAGTTCCACATAGTTTATATAAAGTATTTTAAGCAAATTATTTTAAGAAGTTATTTTTAAAAAGTGGACTACCGCATTTCAAAAGAAGAAATGAGTTGCTGCAAAAAGATGATAAGTTAACATTGAAACAATTGATAATAACCAAACATTTAATCATTTTAAAAACAGGAATTACTGCTGCTATTGCTTTAGGTATGATCATAAATCCTGAACCATTAATGTTTCTTCTAGACCGAAAACCGTTTGGAGGCGAATACATCAAAGCTATCAAATGAGTCACTTAAATTTATCCATACATAAGGATTCTAGACATTACCTTGAGGATTAAAGAATCCAGTCATCCAGAAAGAAATGGGCCTTTCAACAAAGAGCCACGAGTAGAACTGTTCATTCCTATCTAAAAGCTCTGTAAACCAAAAACCAACTGAGCTTGAAAACCAGGAGATTCTATCCCATATTGCTGGAACTTTTGCATCGTATATGTTGTCCAAGGCATCCTTTAGATCCTTTACATTTATTTATTTATTTATTAATTCATCTAATGCACAATGTAAACGCACTAGTTTTGTTTTTTTTTGGAAAAGGTAAAAGCATTCCAATATAACCCTAACCCTGCTATATCACAAAAAATAAATTTTCTTATCACAAAATACTAAACCTCGTTCATAATGATTGTTCCCTCGATAGCTAGCTTCAGATCCTGAAGAATGCTATTGACAGCTATAAGAACTTTTACCATGCGATCTATTTCCTGCTTGAAGAAGATATTCAGAGGTTGCAAGGAACCCATAATTGCTATCCTAGTCTTCACCTGTAAAATAAGAGATAAGCAGAGGAAATCGCAGAGCGAGATTTTCCGGGTTAATATTAATTCCGGGTTAATTCCGATGTATAGTATTAGCTTTGTAGCAAATTTATGATGATCCAGATAGCTAATGGAATAATTATAATTGTGTACATCATGAGGCTTGTAGATGGCAGGTAGTTTCTTAAGCATTTCGTCTGCCATTCTGAACACAGCTGCTTCTCTCGTTTCTCCTCCTGTAGAACTATCTTTTGGCTGGATACTAAGGATAGTATCAAGGACCGCCTTTGATATTTCAGTCTGATACCTGCCTCGATTGAAAAATCAAATTTACAATTCTGCTAAATAGCCTGAAGTTTTAAATTCTTATAATCTCGATACTCTATCTCATTCCTGGCATAAAGACTAAGCTTTAATATATGTGAGCAACAAACCTAAATAATGCATTAAACCTAAATAATATAAAATTTCATAACAATTACAGTAAAATTGCTGTGCAATATGAATAATAAAAAGCTTGTGATCGATAGATTATAAATACAAAAAGTTGGTACATATCAAAGTTACGTTATGCCAGCATTGGAATGTAGGCCAAAAGCCTCTGGTGGGTCGACAGGAGGAAGATTATTGTTGATATATGCCCTTATGTCTTCCAACTTCTTTAGTTTGACTGGTATCTGGTAGCCCTTGTAGAATTGAAATGACTCTTGAAACATATTCTCAGAGAACCAGACCTACATCCGTGAAATGAATCATATTCATTCATTATAACAGTTGAAACAGCAATATCCATATATTCTTAGATATGAATGAAATGCAATCTAAAGAAATGATTAAATAACACTGTCATATATTAATTGTAACTGCACTACTACTTGGTTTAGTTACCTTCAAAATACTGTGTTATTTGTTGGGTCAGTCAATAAATACGCATGAAACGTCTAGTATGATACAGTAGTATGTGATAAACGTGTAGTATGGTACAATATATTATTATGAAATATACTCCTCAAGATTTATTATTTAACATTTAGTATCTTTACTCTTATGAGTAACTCAGTCTTCCCAAGTTTCTTGCTGTAAATGAAAGTTCATTTAGTACACCAACATACCTAGTTAAGCGCCTCAATACTGAGGCATTCCAGTATAATAACAAGTACAATATTGTATGGGTAATTAAATATCTAATAAAAATTTCGTTATTATTCTAATTCAGAGACAAGGTTTTGACATCTGCAAACCTTGGCAAAAGTATTGAGAAGTCGCTTATCGTAATCATCTGTAACTCGTCCACCATATTGGATCTCGCCCAACATATATCTGACAGTAACCCAGGATACTCCCTGTATTGATAATCACAATAAAATAAAATAATTAATCAAGAGTATGACTGAATTTCTACTTTTACTATCACTAGACATTTCCTACCTTGGAATTGCTATGCTAGCAATTATACTCTGATATACTTTATTAATAGATTGGCATTGTTAAAATATTAATAAATGTAATTTTAAAATATTTTTATTTACGTAAAATTATGAATTCTAATTAATTTAATTCAGAGTCATGTGTAACAAAAACTGGAAAAGACAGACACATACCTTTTTTATGTCCATGTCATCCAGATGATTTTGAACAAACTGAACACTGGCCGACCAATCAGAAAGATTGAACTCGTAAGGGATATTCCAACCTAAGGGTCCGAATTTTCTTCTTTCCTAGAATTGAAGACATAATCATTTCAAAGAGGCAACGTTAATTGACCTTAAAAATGGGACTCATCCTATAATATAATCTCTTAGCTTAAAATTTGAATATGTCTTAATAATGTAATACTTAGAAGGAACTTACTAATTCATAAGATTATACCAGTGACATTACAATCTCACACCATCTAAATTAATGCTCATCAACCGACCAATTAACCTACCTGAACAACCGTATGGAGAAAGGACACGGCATACAGCATTGGTCTCCACTGTGGCAGTGCAGTGGCTTCGAGAAGGTCCTGATTGACGTTATTCATATAAGTTCTCTTAAGGCCTGCCTTGATTCCTTGAGGTGGATCGTTGGTGTATTTTATGGACATCTAATTTTTAAATGGTATTTAATTAGCTGTGTTGTGTCCGCATGAATATTGTGGGCTACTTTAGGTTATGTTAATATAATTATAAATCATATTTTTATATTTATAAACTATAAATATGTTATAACTAAAATACATTTTAATAAATGTTATAGTTATAATACGTTATAGTTGTATATTAACATATTAACACATTAATTATACACTGACTTAACGCCTCTGACGTTACGCACATGGCGCTTTACAAATTAATTATTATTATTATTATTAATATTATTATTATTAAATGTTAAAAGAGTTTTGTATGTCTGCATATACAATGTAACGAATCAGTCGACAAAGTTCAAATAACTATTGTATACCTGCAGTAGTCCGACATGAAAGCTAGGATGAACTTCAGTTGTCAGCCATAACCGGAAGTTTTCGTGCATGTTTTCTGTTGTAATTAGCATATCAAAAAGTTCATCCATGAATGCCAAAGCAAGGTGACAATTTTGGAGCAGCGCCCATCCACCCTGGATTAAAATTTTTTCTATCAAAGTTTTAAGCTAAAATCCTTTGCTATAAAAAGTTCCATCAACAAATTAGATTTACATTCTTTGTAAATGAACTGGCATTACATCAAATGTCTGTTAAAAATGTTTTTAATGTCATCATACAAGTGACAACCAACATTGACAGTAAAGAGAGACAGCAGATTCCTGGCATGAACCTCTTGTCCTTGACCCATTGAAATTGCACGACATTCTTAATTAATCAGAGGACTTGTATAATATGAAGTAAAATATTATTTATTAACGATAAATGTTGATTCAATTTATTATTTAGTCTTAAAAGAAACTCCGAAAGAATATTCTACCTGATGGCATTTTATACAATATATACAGTAAAAACTGCCAGTATGGACACCTTGATATAAGGAAACAATTTGTCTGTGGATATTTTTTTTATCAAGAACGGATTTTTAAAAGTAGAATTTTATCCTTGATTACATTGATAAATTATGAAACTGCCAAACTTTAATAAAGCCATTCCAGAAATAGTTCCAAACCGACCAATAAGAACTTTTTTTAAATTAAAAAAATTATTTTTATTTTATTTTTTAACAAAAAATGCTGGGCGATAGGATTTGTGCTTATGGTAGATTAATAGTTTAGTCATTTAGATTTCAGATGTTAAGCCAGGTTTCGCATGCCTTTAAGTGACTGCAAAGTTAGAGTTTTCCTATCAGCAGTTTTTACTGTATGTGCTCTTAATGCAGTTTTATCGTAACAACAAAATCGATTGTATTATTACACACCAATCCCCATTTTCTTGGCCAAATCCTCAATTTGACTAGTGGGATCCGATCCCATGGAGAGCAGACAAATGAGAGGATAGGCAGGGTTGCTTTCTTCCCACATGCTCTTTAGCTCTAAGATAACGCTCTCGATGTACTTAGGACCCATGGATTCCGCTATGTATTTGCGTGCTTGAGCTATTGTCCTATCCGGACACAAGGACCTACATCACCAAATTCACATTCAATTAGTTCGTGAATATGTACGTATGGCAAGCAATCAGCCAGTAAACTAATTAGTCAATCTATCAATCAATTGATTATTCGACTAATCATTGATGACCTGATGAACAGAAGCTTCTGGAAAGTATTGAGGATGTTGTGGTAATTGTCTGGAAACATTTCTTCCTCTGGTGCGCTCTTGTCGAACCATTCCTTCCATTGTTTTTCGCTTCTTTGAACCTGAGTAGATCAATGATCCATGATGCATGAAGTGAAATTAATTGTTTACATTTCTATTCTTAAGTTAATTTTTGTCAATTAGATATTAATTGCATTGAAATAGATAAAACCAATAAAAAACTTATAATTTAAACTTATAATAAACTAGATTATCCTGGAATTATATTCCCTTACGTTTGAAGCAACAAATCCTTTTTTTTATTCAAATCAATTCCACGTTTGGGTTACGTCTATTTTAACTATTTAAATTTATATTTTTTTTCTCTGTAAATTTTAAGGATTTTTCCTTCATCAAATTCTACAAATTCATCAAATTCTACAAATTCATCAAATTCTACAAATTCTACAAATTCATCAAATTCTACAAATTCATCCAATTCAACAAATTCATCAAATTCTACAAATTCATCAAACTCAACAAATTCATCCAATTCAACAAATTCTACAAATTCAACAAACTCAACAAATTCATCCAATTCAACAAATTCTACAAATTCATCCAATTTGTCCATGTTCAATGACGAAAGTTATAAAAAAGAACATCTTCGCGGAAGAAAAACCTGGTTTGGAACTTCAGAGAAACCGTGCAATTTAGACACCTGTATGATATTGAGCCAAATGATATCCGTGAGCCATTTGTATGGTTTGTGAGGTACAGAGTTTAAGTCCAACGATGCTCCCCCTGAATCAAAAACATGATGTCACATATACGAAAGATTTAACAATATTATCATGTCTATGAGATGCATTTAATTTTCTTATATTTAAACATGTTTTATTAAAATACTAGGAGATTTGACCTTTGATGAGGGTATTGAACTCAATTTGTTGGATTGTATTTGCCTGAAGGTCCTTTTTGAGGGCAAGGAAAAGTGAAAGCAAGAACTTGTGCTCCTCGTACAGACCTCTACTGGTGTACTTAAAGACCTTGTGTCAATATTCAACGTTATTGTTTATTTACTGATCTTAAACAATAATCTAATAATTAGACATTTCAATGGTTCATCGTTGTTATTCACCTAAACAGAACTTCATTAACAATTTAATAACTAAACTGAACTAAGACACATTTAATATTATTTCACTGTTTCGTAAATTTGAAGAACCTCGTAAGTTAGATATTCAATGATATTGGTCAATCGCTTTCCGACGATGTGAGTTTTTTCAGAACTGAAAAATTAGGAGAGAGAATTACTTCTTTTACAGTTATATTTTATTTAAATAATATTTATTCATTTATCATGTAATAAGTTATAGAAGCTTTCAAATGGCATTCACACAACGTAAAAATCTCACTTTTCAAGTGAAAGATCAAACAAATGGAGAAAGAGCTTAAGAGAAGTCTGGTACATGCAGTTGACATGGCTCATCTCACAAAGAAGAAAGTACAAGATGCTCCCTCGTGTCGCGACTAGAAAATATCGCAATAAGGTGCTAGTTGGGATTCATACTTTCATTTCATTAAATATAAATGTTTATCATACTTTCTATTCTCTCATATCCCTACCTTGTCTATATTCCTCTCTAGCCTTGTTGATCTTCAGCTCTGTTTCATCTGCTATTGCCAGTTGTTCGCTTACATCTGCAGCGGTTGCTTTAGTCGTATTCAGTACAGTCAAAACTGATTCATCGTCTAGCAACGACCCCTGAATTTTGGGTATAGGATTTCATCGGTAGTTCGTTTAGCACAGCTATTACATTCGTCGCGTTGTCATTGTAATAGCTTTTCATTTTGGTCGTTTAAAAATATTTATAAAATACCGTTATAACTTTATCTACGTAATTTAAAAAAAACAAATATTAATGCCTCTGTGGTCGATAACTTTTCTAGCAAATTTGCTTCCAATTCCTTCATCTTTTTCTTGTTGGAGTTGACATCTTCAATCAACTTCAATCTCTCGGCTTCCAATTGCTATGAATTTTAAAAATATAATATAAAACTTTTAAATTTGTTATTCAGTGACTGAATCAGTCATTATTCTTAATTTCTATTGCTTAGATCATAAGAATAACTGACACTTTGTTCTGCAACAACTACTCGGTTTAACAATTGATCCTCCAAACCCTTCATGGTTACAGTGAAGTCGATAACATTCACCAGAGCAAAGACCTAGTTCATTATAAAAACAATTTCATTAATTAATATTATTAAACTAAACGATGTTATAAAACTTGCAAACTAGGTTTCGAACAAGACAATTTACTTTTTTCGTTATTACATTCCTATGCAGAAATACTGTGTGCTTACTTACAATCTTATACAAATAAACATGCAATGGTTTATTTTAAAATAATAAATACTAAAATTATTAATAAATTAAAAGGCTAGGTAAAGTATTGTAATACTGACCTCGGGTGAAAATGCTGGATTAGGAAGTTTAGTAGTGAAATAAATGTAGAAACCATCTCCTATGTCGCATTCTTTATCTCCTACCATTACCTGTCGGGCGATTGTAGTGCTTTTACGTACATAAGAGGCTTGGTGCATCGATTAAAAACAAATATATCAAGGAAGCATTCAATATCATCTATTAGTCTATCGAAGTATGTCCCATCCACCGGCCATAATGGGAGAAATGTGAAAAGTTACCAATCCTTGTCCAACAATGAAAAGACTGGATCTTCCCATCGTAATTCAATGCAATTATTGAACATTTAACAAATACAAAAACCATTCCTACTTCGACATAAAAAAAAACCTGCATTGTTCACAACACAAGAATTTCTCGATATTTATTGCTAACCTTATATCCTGTTCCCATCTTGACATAATTTTTATCAAGCACGTTTTCAATGCTCAAATCAAGTTCCTGTTGAACTTCTTCAACCAGCATCGGTTTTCCCAAAGATAAGCAGTCTTCCAGTTGTTGTCTAAAGTACTTGTGCGAGAAATTTGTCACCTGAATAACAAGACAGATTTTAACATTTTCAGAGCAACAACACTTAAACCGAATTAAGCAAAAATAAAACATTAATTATAACCAGGAGCTTTGAAGGAAACACGGGAACCAATGCTCAATCAAAATTATCACAATATTTGTTTGAGCATGTATCAAATTTGTATTATATAATAACATAGATATAAATTAAACAAGAACAATTATTCACTATCAAATCTCTCTGCTTTTCTTTGGATTTTATCCAGCCTCTTCCTTGGCCTTGAGGGTCGATCAGCAAAGGGTATCTCGTACCCTGGGTAACAATAATGCCGTTTTGGGTCGATAGTTCATCGCTGGGCAAGCCCTGAAGGTTCCACTCAACAACATTGGTGCTATCAACGAGTGAGGACGTTATTACGAGGTTCGGTGAGTGTGGTATGTGGTGGGCAGCAATAAGCTTGAACCAAGAATTTAACATCTTTGATCTGAATTCCTGGTTAAAAGGACCGACGTAGCACAAAAATCCGGTTAATAGAAATGCATCTCCGACGAGCCTAAAAAAAGTTTGGCAAATTTAATTATGACGAAATCCTTCATCACAACTAATTTAACAATCTTTTACAGACTCACTTATCAGCCTATAGGTTCAGCTATCAACTTTCCTTCTCACCTCTCTATTTCAGCAGCAAATTCCTTGCTCTGATTTGTCCATCTCACGTGTTCTCCACCAAGTCTACTGATCAGAACTGATGCTATCTCCATCTTTCTTTTGCACATCTGGGCATCATCGAGTAGCATCTGCTTTTCAGCTTGAGCAGTGTCATACAGTGCCTGAACTTTGGCGAGAACCGCTTCCTTTTCGTCCAGCTGCGCCTGGGCATCGTTCAGTTCTTTTGTAGCCACGGTTAGCCTTGCCTCTTGAACCGCCAAATTAGCCTGATTTATAAATAGTTTGTGGCTTGCTATTATGTCTTATAATATTTTTTTTTAAATTCAATATAATTTTCACTAATTATTAAATGATATAATAATCATTTTAAAAAACTGTTTATAATTTTTGGCCTTCACAAAACCATTTGCCACTTAACTATTTGCCCAAAGAGATTAATTTACATTCACACAGTAAAGGTGATTTCAAATCATTAGTTTCAAAATAATTTTAAGTTCTGTTAATAAATTAAAACCTTCAGTGGTAAGACTTCTTTGTTCACTGCAAAAAAGGAACACATAGCTTTAATCCAGGAAGCCAGACCAGCAACATCTCCACAAACTTTCTTAGCACTTTCTAGTGTGAAATCCTCCATCGTCAGATAGGGTTGCAGCAATTCTACAACCTCTTCGTTGATGGTGTCTTTTGGAAATTGTAGCAGGCTGTTCAAGAAGCCCAAGTTTCCCATAAGCTGAATGAATAAAGCAGTAAGCTGTAAATACTTTTATAATAGTACTATTTTTAAAGATTATTTTTATTAATTTGTTCTTTACTTAATCGCAGATTTTTAGCTGATCTTTTGACTGCTTTACGACGTAAAGGTACTACAACCGATTAAGCATTTATCCCTTCCCTAAGATATTATCTGGGGCGTAGGTTGGGTTGCGAATACTACACATAGCGACTATTGCCTCTTCTCTGGAAGACGATAGCTTTGAAATAACCGTCACGCTAATAAGTTCCTGCTAGTTCTACAATTTCCTTTAATAAATTAGTCAATAGATATTAATTTACTTTTAGGGACTCTAGCCACGAAGGCTTTGGACAGGCTCTTTCGGGGTCTGGAGTTATATGGTCTAACTTTTTTTGCAGCAGAATGAGTACGCTGTCCATAATCCTCATAATAAGATGTGGAGGCTTAGCCAATTTCCTCACAGTTGAAATATGCTGGGCTTTGATAGTCTACGTATGACAAAATTTATGACAAAAATGTATGGTCAAAAGTAAGTAGATAGATTAGAAGTATCAAAGAGTAAAGTTATTTATGGTTAAATAAAGCTCAACATCAGACCATTAACTTCTTACCCCAAGAGCAGCTTCAGCTTCCTCGAGGGCAGGCCTAGCTTCTTCCAGTTTAGCTTCTGCTATTTCTTTTTCATTTCCAATTTCCAGAACAATTTTTTCAGCTTTATTTTTCACTAGCAGTACTCCCGTTTTGACTTCCTCGGCCTCTCTTGTGCTTTCCGTGACTTCAGCCAGTACCTAGTTAAACGCAACAATGGAGACAATTATTTGTATTCATAAATCTGCTTTTGCAAAAATACTTTATCGGCTTTTATATTGGCAAAATTGAGGTCCTTCTCTTTGACAACAAGTTCTTTAGTGAGTATGTCGACAGAAAGTGTTGCATCATCAAGCTTCGAGAGTCCTATAGACATCTGATTGGCCATCTCTTGGATTTTGGCCAATCTCTCTTTGTAAAGACTTTTATACTTTGCGACAAATCCAAGGAATGACTTTGGTGTTACATGGGTTTGTCTTCTGAACCTAGAATAACATATATAAATAAAGTTAAAATTTGTTGATGTTGGTTAAACCAGATCTATCAAACCTCTGAAAATAGAGAGAACAATTTTGTGCAACAGCCGTGTGAACTTCTCCCATGCTTTTTATTAGATGGGCTTTCGTTTCTTTTCTCTGCACCACCATAGGCATGTCGCTCAAGAAATGATTTGACACAGCATACAAAGCGTCATCCGGCCATCCTGAAAACCAATCTACTGTGCATCCAGATATCAATCCAGGAAACTTTAGGGACCTTGACCTAAATTTTGGGCCAACCTGAGAATTGGTTAACGAGTTTTTATTTTATATAGTTGCTAACACTTTTGCTATTTATACTACTAATATCTTTTATTTGAAAATGGAAAACACAAAAACGAACAGGCGAAAAGCAGAGAATTATGTGGAGGTTCTTTCTGACTCGAGAGAAAAAGTAGTCACTGAGATTTTCGTTGGTAGGAGGATGCTTCGGCATTTCTTTTTTCATAATAGGTACCAGACTTTGTAATATCTCATCCATTTCATCCTAAATAGTTTAAGCAAACTGCATATGAACAAATTATGCAAATTTAAGTGATTCGTTAAGCAATATCGAATATGTGATAGTTATCAGGTGGTTTGGATGAGGTGATGGGAATAGGACAGATGCGCGGAATTTTCGAGTTGAGAGGATTGCAGGATTTAACGATGGAGGTGGTGAGTAAAAAAGTAAAAGTGAGAATCACAGAGGTGCGAGTTAGCTCAGAGGGTAGGGAACGACGGTAAAAGCAACAGTCGTTACGTGTCGTGTTCGCGACCCAGCTTGCACCGTCACAAAGCGCCCTATGGATGCGGCGCTATACAAATAAACATTTTATTATTATTATTATTATTATATTTTTCTTGTAAAGTTTGCCGAAATGTGTTTCTATCAATAATATTAGTACATAAATAACATTCGCTGTATAATATAATAAAATAATTATACAAATCGCTTTAAAAATAAAAAAAACTCAGAAATGCCACATTTTTTAAAGCTTAACTCCATATTAAAAACTATTGCCAACCCTAGGAAAAAGTCCGGATATCTCGCCAGTACTAAGCAGATTATTGATGTAGTCAAGGAAGGATTCATCCTTTATCTCATTATCTGTGAATACGAAAGTAATGCCTTTACCAAGAGCTCCAGTTGATCGCATGAGAAATTTCAAGTCTTCCAGCAGATTATTTATGCCGTACGATCTGAGTGAAGTTCAAGAATGTTTTACTTGTTTTCTTGAGATATAAAGTGCATTTTACTCTTGAGATATTCTATGGAGGTAAACCTATTTATTAAATTTATTATACTAACTTATTGTAATGTTGATTAAAAAATTTAAAATTAGAAATGACACCGCAAAGGAGAATGGAATATTATAATAGTAAATCATAATTCAAAAAATATTTATAAGTAAACAAGACCAGTAGTATTAAGCATGAAATCAAAGTGAAATGGCTCTTGACTTAGGTTGCACCTTTTACCAAGCTGTACTCGAAAAGAGATCTCAAAATTGACACGAAAAGCTTTTATCATTGGATTACAACATATCTGGTAATTATCAATAAAGCAATATGGTCTGTGGTTTTTAAACTTTGTGCCATAGTCACTGGTCTTCCTAGATATCCTTATTACTATAGCTTATTGTTTACTGGTTGAGACCTGGCAAAGCGATGATAACAAATTAGATAGATTTTCGATACGTTGGACTGTTAATATAAATATCAAATAAATTCATTTGTCACATCTGATACCAACTAGCAGATTCATCAACTGCACTTTAAGAATAATGATGTCGAAAAGGTACAAGGTTAGGGTTAGGATTAGATGGTTACATTCTGATAAAATATCGATATGCTACATCAGCATACACATTGTGCATAGTCACAATAAATACAAACAATATTCTAAATGAATTAAGAAACGGCAAAACGAAAACCCGACAACATGTTGTAGCATATAATAATAGTAATGATATTTATAATTAAAAATTATTAAGCCCAGACCTGCTGAGAGTGATTTGGAATGGAGTATTATCATAAATATAAGATGCTAGTCTAGCTGTCGATTTTTTTCCTGATCCTCCGACACCCACCAGGAGGGCATTACCTCCAGGCGTTCTAATTATCCTTAGTACCTTAAATATAATAACAGAAGTATTTTAATATACATCAAATTATACTAACGATTGCACTAATAATGGTATAGTTTCATTGTTTGAGTAGTCATCGTTGATAAGATATTAATATTACAATAATTTTGTAAACTTCACATCAATTTTTAACTTTCTTTGGGTTTATATATCGATAATATTTGCATAATGTGCATTTTGGTTGCATAACTTTGACAAATTTCAAGTTTTATTGGGAATAAGTAAGGATGTCCTTTATCGTTTTCAAACGGCCATAAAATGCTATTTTGCATATTTTACAAGATCAGCTTGTTAATTTTTTTTTAATTTCTGCAGGATGTTTTGTCTACCATAAAGAGATATAATATAAAAATTGAGTAATATTGAACTTATATTTAACGAGTTATCACAAAAATATGGGGTGTCCTTAAGGTTTCCGTCCGCACTGTACCTTTACAAGATGAGTCATTGCATCTTTGAAAAGAACCATGTTCAAAGTAGAGCCCCGTGTGTTTTCCGAATATTGTTGCATGTACATAGTAAGTCTCTTATGGAGCGCATCCATACTTGGTACCTGAAAAATGATATGATTAGTTGTTCTAGTATTTTGACTAAGATTAGCAAATTAAAAAAGTGCACTTTGAGTTTGAAACTTCAGTCAATAGGTTGCGTTTTTTACCTTTTCATAAAGCTTAACAAAGTCAATCTCAGAGTCTTCTGGCTCATCTCCAGTGAGTTCAGGGGCATCTCGAAGTATGTCGACGAAATAAGGTTCCTGTATGAAATACAGAAGAGATGGTTCGTTCATACCCGCTTGTGAGAGGCATTCCAAAACGGCTCCCTCGAACCAACGGCGATCTTCATGAGATACGAATCGATCGGCAATGACTCTAGTGCACTCGTGTTTCCAAAGAGCCAAAATCTGTTCTTCTGACTGGCATTGGCCACTTTTAATCTGAAAATTGTAGAAATCTAATTTTCACGCTTCGAACGCATGGACATATTCATAATATTGAATTTGATTTATCAATTATTTGTAATATTATCAATTATTTAAGAATTCATTGTTATTTAAATAATGTCATAAATCGCCATACCATCATTAAAGCTCACCATCAGTATACCCTCCCAAATTCTTGACAGATCTCTAAGATTAAAAACATAATGAAACTTTGCTGGCGTTGGCAGCATCTTGACTTTCGTGTTCTGCCACAAAGTTCTTGTCATTGGTATTATTTCTTCGATAAGTTCAATCACCTCTGAATTAAAATCTCTTTCAGGACAGAAGTAGCCAAGTGCAATGCTTCGAAATATTTTGTCCATGGAATTGTTTGATGGAAGGGTGCAGTTGAAGATAGAAAACTGTCTCTTTAGACGTTGAGGTATGTCGTTGCGCCCCCCTGTGGTACATCAAATATATTTATTAAATTTGTAAAAATTTAAATCAAGTTATAAAAGTCTGGATCAAAAACCGTGAGCCAAAACAAAATAAATATCAAAAATGTTAAATCTTGTTATAATGATAAAATGTTAAAACCTCCTGGATGAATCATTGCACCAATAAGTTGGAGATCAATAACAGATGAGAATTCTCCAGGCTTAGCAAGATTGTAAAATCCATGACACTCCATGAGTTGTCGAACGATTTCATTGGTCGGCTGATCGCCCCATTCGTTAACAAGAGGCATGTTTACGTCGTCGATGAACAAGGTCATGGATTTACCTCCTGGTGGGCCATAGGTTGCCCCAATTCTCTTTTCAACGCAACTTTCAACGGTAGTTTGGAAAATGTTTGGAGTAGTGGCAGAGCTGAACACAATAGATTTGGAGAGGTGTTCTTCTTTGTTATATTGAGACATAAAACCCTTTACCATTACAGTTTTGGCAGTCCCCTGTTCGCCTATCAGCAATACAGCTTTACGTTGCTTGGCGATGGTCTGAATTAAAAAATTCGTCCTGACATTGTCCACGTTGGGAATTAGGATACCTGCATACTCCGGTATCGAATCTGTTGGATATATGTATTCCGGAACCCTTTCTGACCAATGGATCCACTCGCCTTTTGTGATAATTGACAAATCAATACTCAGCTAATATAACTAAAGTTAAAAACAATACAAAGATGCTTTCACTAAAAATCATACCAGAAGAATCGACGAGAAACTCAAAGATGGTCCAATCTCCAGACAACTTGGGATATATGAGCTTTGATGGATGACGAATCATGAAATCTTGAAGTTTTACTCTTCCATCAAGTTCCAAAAGATTTCCGAAACTCCACATAAGACTAAAGATGAACAATTTCTGTACGTGAGCAGCAGACATGTGCATGGAGCGATCTGTTTGAGATCCCATGAGACCTTCTAGTATGTCAATGGCCTTGTAGTAAAGTAATTAAAATAAAATATTATTAACAAATTATTGAAAATTTTGATAAACTTCGCTGCGCAAGAACTACCCTTTCTCAGAATCGATCTCAGAAATTAACCTGCTTGATCTCCATACATTGAAGGACCTCCATTTTTTTAACCAAACTCCCATAGCCAAAATCAACGATGTCCTGGTAGATTTTGTTGAAGAGGGAAGTAAGTATTTCGCTCTCTGATGCATTTCTAGTCAACAGCCAGGCCTGAAGAATAGGCTTCCAGTCCAGGCAAGAGGAGCTCATAAAAACCATGCCGTTGCGAGATACGGTGGCAGGAGACGCGTTATCAATATTGTGCACCTCAAAAATTATTTTGCAATTGACTGCCATGGGGATTCGATCACCGTTAGCGAGAGTCAATTTTTTGGTGTCGTCCAATACGGAATTAAGGTTTTCAATCCATATGGCGTCGACAGGTCCATCGAGCACCAGCCAAACTGATTCACCTTGAGAAGTTTTAAAAATTTATTGTCAATAAGTATTATCATAATGATAATATTACAGCAGACTATAACAACTTATTCACTAACTCTTTTTCACTTTAAGCGTCTTTCTCCAAAGGGCTGAAAATATTCCATCCGTCCAATCATTAGAAGCCACATCAAGTCTTCCAAACATCTGAGGGGCTGTGATGGCTTTAGGATTCATCCGCATTTCCTTATGAGGTAGCCCAATGTCAGTCATTGACCTCATGAGGGTGTTTATACAACATGTTTTGCCTGCTCCCGAAGGCCCCAAGGTCATCATCCCATGTCTTACCCTTTGGGTCTCATAGAGCTTTGAATTAGTTTCACAATTATTATTGTAATAAAAAGAAATAAAGTGGATTCAAAAACAAATTTGCTAAATCCATTAAAGTTTGAATGGAATTACAAATTTAAGTTATTAATTGATAAACATTGCATTAGGGTGTCAGTTTAATTTTTACGTAAAATTCAGAGCACCCTAATAATTGAAACTCATGACATTTATTCACTTGTATGACTTTGAGATTCCACTGAGGATAATTGACGAGCTTGTGCAGATCGACATTCTTTTCTATGGCAGATTGCAAAGCAGGATACATGACTGGTTGACTGAAAGTCATTGGAAACAGATCATTGATCAGGCTAAGCAGTAGTGGTTCATCCTCATCTACCTAAAAAAATAAAATAATATATATTTTAAAGATTGAAAACGTTCGAAATTCTACTTAGTTTGTGACAATCATTGTTTTCATTGTTTGCATTGTATTTATCAAATGTGATTCAGCGCTAAATTGACAATAGCAATAAAACCAGTTTTGAAAGGTTGAGGTCCTTAAGAACTTTCATGACGATCATCGATTCCGCCTCATTTCCACTCGTTTTTTTTGTTGCACCTAGAGTCCTCAGCACCGATAAGATGTTTCTCAGACCAAAGTCATAATGAACCTAGGAATTCGCACGTGAGATTAACACAGTTGAGGTTAAATAGTCGATTTTTAACGTGCACATGTGGATATGATTATGTATAAACATGACTATGATGACTTGACGTGCTAACAATATATCTGTTTCTGTGTTATTTACCACCATAAAGTCTAACATTATCCTTAATCCTAACAGAATAATCTACTTCTCAAAAACATATTAAACCATATTGATGTATGACTGCAGTAATAAACTTATTCTCACTTGTTTCGAAAGCTGTTCCTCACAGAGTTTATACAGAACGTAAAACTTTTGTGATAAGATGACATTCTCCAGAAATCCATTGCTGGCAAGCTTAATTCTAATTATGATCATTCGATCTGGCACCATCATAGCTACTGTCCTGAACATCACTTTCAGATTTTCCGGTAATTCTTGTCTCCCAGCATATCCAGGATTCATGGTTAGGAAAATTCCAAATTCTGGGTTCATGCTTACAATTTCTCCATCGGAAAAGAGAAAAGACTTTTTCTTATTCTTTTTTGCCATTAATACAATCCATATTTGCTGGGCAGCCACTGATAACACTGGCAATTCTATTCGGTTAAACTCGTCAAAACAGCCCCACGACCCGGATTGAGCAAGACCTTTGAATATCCTACCAAGACCTCTAAAGTCCATCTGATCCGAACAGTTAAAAACCACCACGTATTTCCCCAGAGCTTTTCCCATGTCCTTCACAGTTTCAGTTTTTCCTGTGCCTGCTGGCCCTGCTGGAGCAGCTCCCATGGACATGCCAAGTGATTGAGCCATAGTAATATAACACCTGGTGAAATACCGTTTGAATTATCTTTAGAAAATCGCAATATTTGCTTTGGATAATGCTATAAATTTGTATCGAACAGCAAAAATCAAACTTATTGCAATGGTACTTTTCATTATTATTAATATAATGCATTATTTAATATCATTAGTTACGTACAATATATTCTTATGTCGATAATGTTATTAATTATTACTAGCACTTGGTTGATGGTATGCGAATTAATTAATTACTAATTAGTTGAGTATCTGGGTAGGATATGAAAGCGCTTTGTAATCGATCTATTATTTATATTACGCCCCTTTCCGATGGCGCTCCATGGCGGTACAGATTGGGTTACAAACATGGCTATTTCGACTATTGCCATTACCGCCCCATGCAGGAACACAACCCATTTGGCCAACCTGCAAGCAGGGAAAAATGCTCAAAGGGATGCGTTCCTGCATGTGGATGAGTACTGCTCGCTAACATCTTCCAGTATCACAAGCGTCTTTGGGAAGAACCTCGATATAAAATTTTAACACTTGATGCTGTGCTTGACTCCTATTCATGATTAACTTCATCCTTCACTAACTTCGTGAACGGCCACTGACTGAACTAACCTATCAGTGAGTGGAGTGATAACCAATCTATCCGAACAGCCAATGAACTCATTTTGATAGATACAAGTCACGTCTGTAATTAGACAAAGGGTTTTGCTCTCCTCCTCATCAAAGTAGAATCTTGATTGTTTTAGCCACTCAAAGTCAGAGGGAGATTTGATGTGCAGTCGGACCTATATAATTATATAGCAGGTGCCTTACATTTCACATTTGTAAAATATCAAGGTGATTATAGTGTTAACAATGTCAGTTAATAATATTATTATTATTATTAATATTGACAAAAGCTATTAATAAAACATAAGGTAGCCGTGAAATAAATTTAAAAAGTAGCATTAATAATGCTTCAAAACATATAAAGCATTTTTTAATCAAACCAATTCTATCAAAGCATTTCATGTTTTGGATTAACCTCATTATGGTATTACATCAAATTGTATGAGGCCATTATTAACCAATAAAAGCAATTGAGTCAAACCAGATCATCAAATATATCTTTTTGATGAAGGTGTATAGTGATGATAGTCTCGAATTTCACCGCTTCATACTTTGTCAAAGGTTTGCTTGTTTGCTCAATGAACATATTGAGAATGTTGAGAAATTTCTTGGCTGTATCAACCATAATGTGTTTATTGGTTTTAGAGGCTTTTAGAGCTTCCTCAGAGTCCTGAGTCCAGTAAAACTGCAGAGCTAATAGGCCGACCTTCATTGTTTTATACAAATGTCATTATTCTTACTTTTAGCGTTGTTTATTATATTGTGTTCGGATAAATTTATCGTATTTCATTTCAAATGTAATTACACCTTAATATTATTTACATTATTATCATAAGATAATTTTAAACCTACATATGTAATATAAAATTAATGTCATTACATTGACTCCATTATAAAGAATGTTAAATGTAAAATATAAAAACTAATTAATAATAAAATTGGTAAATAAAAGATAAAAAATACAAGAGATTTGGTCAACACCTGAGCAATGGCCTCATACATGAAACCGAGAAGATTAAAATCTTCTTCGTTGATTTGATTAAAAGCCATGTTAATGATGCTGTGAAGAGACTTCTGCTGCATGGTCAGTAAATCGCCTAGCCAAACTTCTACATTACCAATGGCCCGCATATTCCCTTCGAGCTTCAAAACCAATTAAGAAACAGATTGATGTATTGTTGACTCCAATAAGTAGCTCAAGCAACAGGCCAACATCCAAGTTAACTAATTTGGCCAATCAATATTGGGCAATAAAATGTTATTTTAAACTTTCAAATGTCTAATGGTAACGTAATGTCAATGGGAGTACATCCCTTACGGTTGTCCTTAATAATACTAGTGATGTAATGATTGAATTAATAAAAAGAAAAAAAATATTTAATTTAAAAATACAGATTTCTTAGTAATCTATACTTATCTATTTAAGATTTAAATTAAGTCTTACGACTATCTTTTCTCCCTCCCTTGAAATACACGACAAAATATGCTCATACAGTTTCGTATCGAACTCAACTTCGTTAATATTTTCTGAGACGCTCAACAAATGAGGCTGTAAAGGAAATGTTGGTTTTGATGATGAATGAAAAATACGATTAGTAAGCTGTCTTAAATAAATATTATTTAATGCAAAAGCTGAACAGATTTAAAAGTTTTGCCAATAAATAAAACTGTCTTTATAGAATTTTTTACTGATATTTCAACAAATGAAGTTAATTGATGATAAACACAGTCTAATTTTTATCTTATCAGCCACGCAAAATAGGAGTCTCATAGGCACAAGACACTGGATTAATCCATTAGCTTATTATCAATTTTAAGATAAATGCTATTGAAGTCACATTATAAATAATTAATTATTTGATAAAATAGCTATTCAACACCTCAGTTTACCTGGATGGTGTGGCAATCACTAGCCTGTCCCAAAATTTCTAAAAGAGCTGGATCAGATACAAAATAAAATCTGGGGAATACCGCCCTTTTGCATTCCAGGTATCTGTATATGACCAATGAAGCAAAAAGGTTTATTTAAATGATATCATTCAAAAAAAATTATAATAAATTAGTATTTATTATATACAAATATATCAACAATATATTTTAAATTTTTTAAATTGAAAATTATAATAAATTAGTATTTATTATATACAAATATATCAACAATATATTTTAAATTTTTTAAATTGAAAAACACTTTGAATTAAAAAAAATAATTTAAAATCAATAAGTAAGACAAACAAATCATAGTCGAAGTAAAGCACCCTGTTAGAGATTTTTGACAAAGTTCAAGCTGTTCTGAAAGGTGTGGAAGCATGTGACCCAAAAGGTCATCTCCGACGCATGTATTGACAATGTTCATTTCATCGTGAGCCTTCTGCATAATTCGCACCCACGTCTTGTCTATGTCGTGAAATCTTTTGGCTTCCTGTTACAAGACATTAACATATTTTGCATTAACATAGCGTTATGATAGTCTAACAAATTAAGAAGCTTATTCAATTCTTGAAGTTCTTCATATACTTTGGAAATGTTAAAACTCCTGCCTATTTTTGAAAAGCTTACATTAGCATAATTACAAATAATTCAAAAGTTATAATTAATTGTAATTGTATTCTGTAATTAAAAAGTTAAATGTGACTATTAACTAATACTAAATGAGATTATTTGTTCTCACAGCTGGTAACTGCTTAGCAATGTCTCCTCCAACAAAAACAGCTTCTAGATAAATCCACAAATTCTGAACAAAAAGCCACTTTTCAATTATGTCCAAGGTCACGGTCAGTTTTCCAATCCACTCCTGTATCGATTTTCTATAAGGAGCGTTGTATCTGCGGATAAATCAATAAAATATTAATATATTAATAACTTTTGTTCAATAATAAAAATTATGATTAAAATATAATATAATTATTACAATGATTTTTTAAAAGTAAAAGCACTACAGCCATGTAAGTGATATAATTGCTATGTAAAAATAACCTACCTACTTTGAGCACGGATTGTAAACTTACCTCCATAGTTTCGTGAGATTTAAATAGGCAATTCAAACGTGAATTAAATTAATCATTACTTAACCTGATCGCTTAGGTCTTTAAAATAAAGCAATGTGTCAAACGTTCAATTACTTTAGTTGTATCCGATTCTTAATTCATTACATGTCATGAACTTACAAAAACTAATTTTTTTAAATCCATTGTTTACTTACCTATTTAAAAATCACAACCTTTTTATAAACTACATTTCTTAGAGGTCATTGCAGAGATACAGAGTTATATGACGATTAGAATTTAAGCTCTAGGTCCCCTTTTAGCCTTTATTTATGTTCCATTTATAGCAGCATAATAGCGTTAAATTTACATTGCATTAGTCATTTATTAAGATTTCGTCGATTACTTTGGCTTAGATGATTCACCTATTAAAATCGTAACCTGTTTGTGAGCAAGTAATTGAGAACCATGAGACTATCTTCCAGTTTAGAAGTAACTTCGACGATGTCACTAGTTTTTAGCAGAAGCTCTCCTCTGGCCTTAAATGGAGCGAAGACAAAATTTTGGGAAGTCCAGTCATCCACCACTACTTTCAGCTTGCTTTCAATGTCCTTCTCCTTCACTGAGGAAATGCACGCATCCTACAATAAGATTCGAACATCTTTATCCATTTGTAAACATTGCACAAATATTTAGTATTTTATTTAAATATTTATTTTTATTACATATTTACTTTGAATTACTTAAATGTAAAGTAAGTGCTTGCATTCAAAAACTATAAAATCAGAGTAGCAAAATAATCTCCCAAACCTCGATCTCGTCTCTATATTGAAGAAGAGGTGCTTTCATGAGGTCCCTCAATCGAAAAGTGCTTGACTTAACATCAAGATTTGTCTTCGTGATATCTGATATCTTCTGCCAGTGTCTTGCCTCCATTGTCTTGCTGGCCATAAGTTCAAGAAGCGGACAAGATTCATTGAAGTCATCAATTTTCTTTTTCAAATCATGGTATGCTTGCCATTTTTCTAGCTTCTTTGGGAGTCTCTTGAATCTTGATAGAAATTGCGAAAACAAACATGAAATATTATTTACAGATAACTAATTAAAATTAAAATGTGATAATTATATATATCATTTTCTAAGTGAATTTAATGATTAAATTAGGTTTCGACATCTTGTAAGTTTCTTAGACAAGAAAACTCGATTTGTTAATGTTGGCGACTAAATAGTGGCAAAGCAAGAAGGACTATGTTTACACTATCAACGAATGGAAAGGTAGCATAATGCCAGTGCAAATGGGTACATTACTCAGCAGGAATGGATGAAACTGATACAAATCCTGGTGTGAATTTTGGGCGAACTGAGACATTTATAGTTCCATGTAATCTGTTGCATTTGTGTGCAATTTTATCACATAAAAAACCTACCCAATTTTATCCCATGTGTGGGGGAGGAAATTTAGGACCTTTTTTGAAACCATAATTAAAGTCATTTAAATAAAATGTTTAACACTTTAAACCATGTCATTTTGTTCCTCTTACACCAATATGTTTTTTCAACCAAATTTGTAATGATTGGAAATGAAATTGTGAGTGTAGTATAGAATCTCTCTTAGATACCCAGCTTTGCTCCGTGTTCCCCTATTCAACTAAGTTTGGTTAGCTGATTAAATGTGAATGAAATGATTAAGCTTAGTTTTAATGACCAGTGAATACGCTTTGCGTTCATAATCTTAACTCATAACTGATCACAATGAGCATAAAACTGTCAATTTTGTCACCGTTGACAATGACGTTACTATCTTACTTGGCTTGAAAGTCAGTAAGATCATTTGTGATCTTGGATATGTTGAGGTCTGCCCAAAGGATGTCGTAATATCCATCTATCGTATTAATAACCAGGTTGTATAGAGTGTATAATCTTTGGAGCAACTGGGTTTCCTTGCTGAAATAGAACAGGGCAGAATGTTCTGTGATTGGCAGGCCAAACAGCTGCTCTCCCCCAGAGCATGTCTGATAACTCCTCCATAACTGTTCTAAGACAGCCTAATTGGAAGTATTAATTTAATTAATAAAACAGGATTATTATTCTTTTACATTTGCTACGGAAAATATTGATTATTTTAGATATTAAGCTAAAACTTTTTAAAGCTTTTTTTAGAGTTTTTATTATTGCAGCCGCATAAAAATATAACTAACACATGTTGAAATATTCTAACCGTGAAAAAGTTAAGTCTCTCGCTTGCTTCTCCTGGCGTCAGTCCTGCTACTGTTGGGCCAGTCTAAAACGTTATTCAAAATTTAATTTAATAATTGAACAAAACGTCACCGTTGAATTATGAATTAAAAGTTTGAAACATTAATCTCCAACCAACAACAACAGCAGCGACTACTTACCGTACTGTAGGCTGACTCAAATTCTTTGATCTGCGTGGTCAGCGTGGCAGATGATGTAATCAATTCATCTTTAAACTTTGGTGCAACCACGTTCAAATTTTCGGAGATTTCTTTCTGAAATTCCATTTAAAGTTATTAAAATATTAGTTTCAAAAATTAATTTAATTTCTTAAGGAGTTTATTTATTCCACTTCTAATAGAATAAGCTAAAAATCACTTAAAGCATTAACTGAAGATTGGCTTTAGAAGACTGGAATAATTGATTTGCACATTTAGTGTGTTTCGGTCGATAGGAATGTCAACTAACTAAAAGTGTGCAATTATGCTTTCAGGATTGTTTATCCAATGCAACTGGAATGAAGTTATCAAGAAATGCAAGTAGATCAAAAAAACTGTTGAAACAAGAAATTCAAGGACCATGATCATCAATATTATTGATCCATGGGACACTGTCTCAGGAATCACTCAGATAACTTATCGTAATTAAATTGATAGGATACAATGAGAGCGCAGCTTGATGTTTAAAATATTATACAAATCAATTTAGTACAACCGATTACAATGCCAAATTAATTATTAATATTTTGATACTAAATGAATGACTGACGTGTTGCTGCAAGAGGTTCCTGAATTTATATCTGAGTGTATCAACCCAATTCAGTTCATCTTGTGGTATGGAATACTGATACTTGCCCAGTAATGAATAGGCCTCCTGTGACCAATAACTAAATATTAATTACACCCAAACATCATTCATAGAAGAAATATCACGTAGTTTCTAAGTTAAAATTATCATATGATTTAATGCTTTTACTGACAAATTTTATGAAAACAAGGGCAACAGCTTTTGGATAAAAATTAAATAAAATGTGACCAATAACTGGGCAAACCAAAAAAAGACAATAAGAATACTTAAAATATTTGATAGTGACGAGAAATCTGTTTACAGATCTGAAAACTTAGTAAGAAACATAATCGCCTTAATTTTTAACATATTTGTCACTATTAAATTTGATTGCAAGCGCGCTAATCTATTTGCAGCAACATAAAACTTCTTTTAGCTGGAATATGAATTTACTAGGCTTATAAAGTGTTTAAATGAAATAATGATAACAAAAATGAAGGTTATAATAGTGAACAAATTTTGCTACAAACTTCGATGGGAATAATGTTCATGTCCATCTCAATTTGTCTTTCTTGTATGGAATCGAGAGAAATCATGAGAAGCCTAATGTCCTCTAAATCTCTAAGGGAGCGACCAAGACTCTGAGTCTGCTCGTCTATAAATAGGAGCATGTTATTTAGAAGTATCCTATACTTTTCGTTCAATTTCTGGCAAATTCCGGTTTTCCACTGCATTATATAGCCGGAGATGGTTTTTTTCAACAGTGCTGGATATAAGAATATACAGTATTTACATAAAATCACAAATTAAATTTTAAGTTCAATTAGCTAAAATTGCAAATTCAGTAATAAGGCAATTGTGATAATGTTAAGAAATATAGAAAATGCAATTACCATTGATTTAAGATGATAATGAGTTATAACATTGTTAATTGTTTCTAGCATTGTTTTTAAAAATGAAATCCCTGAAATCGCCTCTTTAATTTTGTTACTTTTGTCGTTTCGATCATCCGTTCGTGTAACTTGCCAGTTCAAAATTGTTCCGATTTAAACAGGGATATCATTTCAGCTTTTTCTAATGGGGTCACAACCAAAAAAATGATGTCCCTAGATTTAAACTATTAAGCTATGGCCTGCGCTTAAAGTATATTATTATCTCAGCATAAGATATCGCTATTGTTACTAATAAATAACGCTACGGACTCGAATGATTTTTGCCACGAAAATTAATTGCAAACGCGTTATCCTCAATCCCCCAGTTTATAACATCTAAAATTTAGCAGAAAACGCTTACAATTTTCCTTTTATCGGAAACAAGCTTTTGAATTTTCATGTTTTTAGAAATAATTAATACACAATCATTAACGATAAATATTAAAATGACTGATTCATAATAATTAACTACTAACTGGCATCGAGCAGAAATGGACCGACAATCACAGAATCTTCCAGTTCTTGAGTTTCTTCCTCTAATTTGTCGAATTTTACCAATTCCGCATTAAATTCTGATATTTGTGGATCTGTTTTCATAAACTCCTAAAAAGATAATTTTTAAAAATTGTGTTATCGCGACCATTCTAGAAAAGTTATATGAACACGATCGCCTATGTCATTTATGCGTCAACAATCAACCTCAAGATATAAATCTTTAGATGAATCCCACAGGAAACTGAAAGCAGTGAACTTATTCAACTTGAGGGTTATCTGAGCGTTGAGAGGGGCCAGTGAATTGTTGAGGACACTCATAAGGCTCTGGATTTCCTTATTATCATTCACGATGTTGTAAAATGTCTCTGAAAGTGTCAAAATCCGTTATTGTCCTTGAAATCACTAGGCCCATTTATATTAAAGCCAAGATTTCAAATTTTTAATTCATTAGGGCGTGCAGGATGGCCGAATGGGTTGCGTTCCCGGCGATATTAACAACGGTCATGTGTTATGTTCGCAGCTCAGCCGGCCAGGGAGCGCCCTCGGGTAAGGGTGATATATAAATGGCGGATGGACTATAAAGTGCCTTCGCATCCTACCTGAATATATAAGACATTCAAAAAATCAGATAGACACAAAATTAGACTGAAAACGTTTTTAAGTAAATATAGCGTTTACGATTTTCAAGACATGTCCGTAAAAATAGGTACAAAAAGAGACATCAAATTTCAATTCACCAGGTTCGGAAGTTATTTCTTCAATGGATTCCATGTTTGATCCTCTTAATCCAACATTGTCTTCTGGAAGAGCACCCTTGATGGAACTCTTGCATCTTTGTTCTTTGAAGGATAACCCTGGTCTTACTTTAGCTTTTAATCTTCTTGACATCCACGGCATGATCTTTTCCTGGTTCCAAAGAAGGATAGATTTGAAAATCTGCAGCATTTTGTCATTTGAATCTGTTAAACTTTCCTGAAGCATTTCAACACTAGGATCAAGTATCTGCAATCACAACCAAATCCTTTACATAACACTGACTTAAACAACTGACACAATATATTACGTACGATATTATTGTTTTCTAAAATTAGAACAGAGGTTATGAGTGGGCCGTAAGTGTCTTTTGAATCTTGACTCTTTCTGCATGCAAACATCTCATTATTAATTAAAAACTGAATTGGATTAATTTCTTCAATTAAATCCTTCTTTAAATTACGAAATCCTGATCAGTATTATTGAGTTGATCACATAAAGTTTTAGAACGAAAATGGAATTTAAAATACAATTCTACTTTTAGAAATATTCATTAAGGACTGACCCAAAATTGATTAATCTCTTTCTGATGCTATCAGCAGTCAGCTTGGCTGCCTTAAAGAGGCAGTCGGTGAATTTCATGTTGAAAGCCAGATAAAGCTCTTTCAACTTGTCGGCAAATATATTCAACTCGCTCTCTACAGCTTCTGGAGTTAGTTGCATCATCGCTGGAGGTAATTCTTTGATATTCACTGCAAATATCAATCGTTGTCATTTAAGAATGATTTTCATAATTTTTGCAAAGATTGGTAAATTATGAATCAGGAGCTGCTCACTTTCATCTGTGAAAGTTTTTTTGTCCTCCTCAACTTCGAGACATCTATAAATTTTTTGCAGGGCCCTATCCACTATCATAGTCGTCATGTCTGAAATTGTCTGCTGAATGTTGAGGCTTATAAGAGATAGTTTGGCTGCTCTCTGCTTTGTCTGACGCTCAACTTCTTCTACGTATTGAACCAATGTCCAAGCCTAAGGTATTTGGAACTAGCTAAATTTTTCATTCATTACTTCGGCAAATTGACAATATTGACTCTAACGGATAAATGAGAACCACATACCTGAATAACATCGATATCAAAGAGAACCGTGGTTGCCAGAGAATCGAGGACGTTGTCGATACGCCGTTCCTTCAAGCTCATTGTGGTGTCGATGAAGAGTTCCAGTTCATTTAACTCATCCAAAAGCCTACTGCAATACAGTGAAAGGTTGGGCGACATCCAACTGAGGCAATGAATTCCGTAGCCAAGTAAATAAGTAATCTGGAAATTTGAAAATTACTAGATGGTAACTTCCAACTAATTAATATATGATTCCACCAGAAACCGATATCCGTTCTCTAACCCTATTGCAGCTGGTAATAAATAGATCGGAGAATTGTTCTGGCGCCTTTTTTCTGACCCCCCTGCTCTTGTTAAGAATGACCTGCAACAAATATTTCTGATGCTTAACTTCATGTTCTGAAAATAGCAGGAGTTTGGCTTTATGAGGAACATCAAGATCAAGTTTGATCATGCTGGTCGTCTCCTCGAAGACTTGCAGAACGATGGAGTTCAAGTTCACAATGATCTTGTTAGATTCCTCTAATATTGTCAGGGGAGGTGACATGAGAGCTAGAACAAATAAAATGTATAAATTGACAATTAATGTATAATATGACGGCAAATGACCATTGTAGTGTTAATTGCATGAATTGTTTTGTTGTATCTGTTCTGAGAATAACAATAAGTTGAAAATATTACGGCATCCTCAAACCATGTATTATTCTAAAAGGTCTAATTTTCATTGTCTTGATAAAAAGTTTCTTAATTTCTATCTATCTATCGCAACCCCAATTCAATCTCCAGCCAAATAATCAATCAACAAAAAATCTTAGAGAACTGTTTTGGAGGCTATAGATGAACTGCGTCCAGGCCTTGTGATAAACAAGCTCAAACTCGACGAGCACTTGTTGCAGGATGTTGTACATAAAAACAATTCTCTTGGTGAATCTGTCCTTCATGACCGATGAATAATTCATGAAGTGATGCATGGGATTTTCCAATTTCTTGCTCAGCACCTTTGCCCAGGAAATCTTTCCAACTACTGGAGGAGCGTTATTGTGGATGGGTGGATCCAGATAATTAGCCAAATAGTACTGGATGTAAGGTTTGGACAAGGTTAAGTCAATAGATTGAGGATAAGTAATTCGAGGTGAAACTATTATCAAAATTCTTATGGATACTTTAAAATGTTTTACAACATGGCATCTTTCTTGCCATGGTAATTTAGAATTGCTGTTTATTATTTCTGAATAACGAAAGCTAAATAAATCTTGCCTGTCTTATATCTTCAATTTCTTTACCGTATTGCTTGAATAAAACCTGGAACTTCACCGTGCAGTCGAGTTTCGGAATGTTGAGCTGCTGGAATCTTTCCAAGTATTTGAGGGCCGGAAGAGTGGCTTTGATCTTGGAAAGTCCACTGTTCATGAAAGTGTACAGAGATATCTACGCGATAAAATGATTAAATCAGTGAACTTAGAACGCAGAATTGTTTTGGCTCTCTCATTAACCATTGCGGCGAACAAACATATTTCTGTTTGTTAAGGAAGCATTCATACTTTAAACAAACCGTGGTTATTAAAAATTAGTGATTTTAATATGTTCTCTCATAAATTGGTAATATTTATATTATATGGTAAATGCGTAACAAGTAAGTAATAAACAATAATCATGTACATATAATACATCCTGATTACCTCCAACTCGTTGAGAGTCTTATTGAATTCGTCAAAGTCTGTGTTGAAGTTTGGCATCCTGAGATCTAGAATGTCATACTTCTTAGACTTTATGTTGTTGAAAAGGGTTTGGAATTTGGTGGAAATAGGATCAATTCCATCGATCAAGCAGGTCTTGAGAACGTCGTAAATTTCCATTGAGTTCAGTATGAAAAGGATCTGTTTTGTTAATATGATTTTAATATGGTTCCGCGTTTTAATGCAACTATAATTAATAAGTAATTTTATAAAATTCCACTTTCCACCATTTTCTTACCTTATCAAGTCTCAAGCAAAAGGACTCAAACTTTCCAAATATGCACATCTCCGAAAAATCAAAGTGTATTCCTCCTGGCACTTGGGCCATTTTATTCTTTGTGTATCTATAGGCTTCTTTATATGCATTTCTAAGTTTCACGCAATCTGCTATCTTGCTGATAATCTCTTTTCTTGGTTGATCCCATAATTTCTCTCGACCATGATCGGTAAGATACACTTTGCAGGCGATCAGCATTTGATTGGTAATCTGGCATAGGCATTTGTGAGAAATTTAAGATTCTTGCGAACCTTCATTAAGCATTTCGGCGCGGATGTTAGAGGATGCATGCGACGTTATAAAAAAGCAATAGTCGTTATGTGTGGTGTTCGCAACCCGGCCTGTACCCAGAGACGTCATGAGGCGGATGCGAGGGATGCGGACCACACTTGGTGAAAACAGCCATTTCATGGGATGACACGAAAATCTTAATCTTTATATTTTACGATGAATACCCTTTTTTTTCTTACCTTTCAGATTTGTGGGTCACTAAGATAATACTAAGTTACTTACTTTTGGTTTATGGTGAAAGTTTTAGAGGTGAAGGGTGAAAGTCAAAAAATTTCCCGCACTGGGTGACACCAACCCTAGTGACGCCATTGCCTGTGCCGCCACAAAACATCCTTAAAGGGTAAATACCACCCCACTTATCTCGAAAACTAGAAAATAATCTCTAATCCAATTTAGCAAGTGGAAAATATAATCGTACCTTCAATAACAATCCGGTGGCTTTTTCTGAGTTATTGTAATACCTAATGAAAGGTGAATCTAAATTAGATCATAATTTTTATCAAAATGAAAATGAATCAGTCATAAAAGAATGTTTTTATTATTATAATATATTATTACGAATAAAAATGATTAAGTAAATAATTACAAGTAAAATAAATTCATTAATTGATAGAAATTGATATAAGTAGGTCTGCAAATTATATTATTTAATTGCATTATTTTCGAAAGCAGTCCAATAAAATAAGAATAAAAATATAAAGATCTACATGTAATTTGTCCTAATCATGAAGTTATGCTAAAGATATTGACCACTGTTACATTAATAAAAAAAAAAAAGTGGCAAAAGATACCTTGATATAGTGAAAATGGTTCTTATGGCATTCATGAGGCTATGGAGTGACTTGGCCATGGAGGGTGGATCACCATGGTAGAGGGCTTTGCAGTACTTCTCAAGTGAGTACAAATACGTGACATTATCGCGTGCTTCATTGGCAACGTCTGTCAACTTGTCATTCGTCACTCTCCAACTCTGAATTGTCGCAGAATAAATAGCATTACGTAAACATTCAGTTAATTATGTCTAATAAATTTGCAATTTAAATAATGGTCCAAAATAAAAAAATGTGGCTTTACTTTCAAAACTCTTGATTTGGTGATATTAAGAATCTGTATCGCCATTCGACATTCGTGTCCTCTGATTTCTTCGAGGATGGAGTTGTATTTGATGTTCAAATGCCTCCAGTATTCTAGTTCTACCATTGGACCTTCATGATCTTTGTCAACCCTTAGCTCTGAACTAGACATTAGGGTCTAAAAATTAATCATAAATAACTTATAAACTAATATACCGATTCAATAATAAGTGCATTTGTATAGCGCCATAAACGTCAGCGTCAGGTACGTTCCAATAAGTAAAAGATAATATTTTGCAATTGTTGAATAATTATTATACCTAGTAGACTATAAGAGCTGCTGACACTTGTTTTGAAGGCTCTTAAATTAATGAGTCTAAACGAGTCTCATATTACAAATCTTAGCTCTGAAACCATGTCATGTCACATTTAAATTCTTGATCTAGGTTCTACTTACAAAGTAATAAATAATAATAAGTATGGCTGAGTGTTATTATGCAAACAGGTGTGCGGATATACGTATGGGAAATGTGATAAAGAATCTTGCTTAAAATTAAACAGTTTAAGAACATATGGTCATCTGAAGAAGAAATGGATTTGAAGATAATAAGGAAGCTGAGCTGGAATAAGCTCAAGGTAAAATCAGTAGAATCCCGAATAATTCGAATTTGGCTCAGGGTCTGAGATGATAAAATGAAGGGGTTATTCTACACAAAAGACATTCATTAAGGACCATTAACCTTTGTTAAGTTAGGCTTTACAAAATTTAATGTTTTACCTGCTTAATAATATTGCACCACTTTAAAACAGTTTTTTCCAGAGACTTGCAAAGTGCCTCATTTGTGGCCAATTGGACGCATTGCTGAGCACGTGATATGCTTTTCAGTTGAAGTTCTGAGTCAAACCTTGGTAAGGTAACAACCCCTTTCACGCTCTCATTCGCAGCTAAAATGATACTTAAATTTTATATCAAATAAATAAAATCATGAAAGGTAATTTAATTTATCTAATGAATAAAATGTTACTGCACACAAACTTAACCTTGCAGGGATACGGCAAAGTTGTCATAGTAATCGATGAAACTCTGTATAGTTTTTTTTCCAGAAGCACTCTGGGCCAAGATTCCCCAGGTACTGTCAGTGTTGGCAGCTTTCAGGATTGGGTTGAAGACGTTCATCAGTATTCTGTAGGATTCGCCCAATATGCCAAATTCTGCTGTACTGAAGGTTCCTCTTATGAGACTCTTTAATGGTGATAGTGACAATTAGCTAAAAATGTGTGATGAGGCTATTATCATCAGGCTATTATCAAAAATTATCCAACCGTGACATTAGCTGGAGTAACTTCCATTTCTTTCTTCTCCTTGATGAAGTAAAAGCAGTCTCCCACGAGCGGAATTTCGAAACCCGAAGTGATGAAAGTCTTCACTGACTCGTTGTCACTTGTATAGACACCGATTTCTTTTGAGTCTACCTCTGGAACGTTTGTTTCTGTTCAATGGAATTCAAAATTAATTGCAATTCGATCTCACTCTAAATGGAAAATTATCAATCACTGGCTATGTTTTACATCGATGTGCACTTCTTTGATTCTTTATGTGATTGATTATATTGTTATCATTATTTGCCTTCTGTTCTTTTTTAGGAGGAGGTGTTTGGCATTTTGTTGGAATAGATCAGGCTGAGATAATTTAATAGATAAAATAACAAAACATATTGAAATATCTGGAAGCAAATTCGGAATTAACTTTGAAGATCAATGAAAAGCTGAACTTAAAGGTTTTCGAAGATATCAATTTATTATTATATTAATGTGCTAAATTTTGATTTTAATTTTTTAATGAAAATATAACAAATATGCCATGCCTTCGGACTCCTTATCTCCGAAAGACTGTTGAAAATAAAACAACATCGTCGAAATTCCATCCTTTTGGATGAAGGATTCACACAAATTAATGTGCTGCAATAAAAATTAAGAAATAGTTGTCATATTGTGTACTAGAGTCACTACCGAAACAATTTCGTAGTACTTTAGCATTTCTAAAGCACGCAGGAATTATTAATGTGGTAACCTTGGCGAAAGGGCATTAACAACTTTTGTTACCAAGTTTATATTGAATGTTATATTCATAATATTTTTAAGGCGATGAATGATACTGTTACTAAAGGAATCTAAGACCTGTAGTATTCTACAAATCCCATTTTATAAAGCGTAACACATTATCCCGTCTCAGATTCACAGAAATACTAAGATCGGATATTATATTGCGAATGGTTATTGAAGGGTTTATACAATAACACTCGACGGAAATAAGGCTTTAACAGGTAGCGTCATCACAGTGGACTGAACAAATGGCCAATAAACTTACTGAATAACTTTCTCGTTTAAGGACCCCCTCCTTATTTTATTAATATTAATTAACAACTAATTTTCACAACTAGTATTAGTCGTTATTATTCTTATTATTTGCACAACAAATTGATCATTCGCTGACTTGTTGGGAATCCACCACGGCCTCTACAATGTCCGCAGCATCGATATCGAAATGGGAAGCCACCATTGAAAACATGTAATGGTGAGCGTCCGTCAACTTTCGTGATCTAACCTCTTTCAGCTGTTTCAACTTTTCCTAAATGCAAACAATTCACAATTTTCTTTCTTAATAAACTGTATTTTTTAATAAATTTAGGAATATAATCAGTATTTAGGTATATCACTCCCGACTTTGTGACTTTTCATGTAGTCATTGTAGCTTTTTCTTCGCTTTTTCGCCGGTTTCGAGAGAAATGAAGAATGGACCCAAGCCACTTTCTTATCCATCTTCCGGAAGTCGAGTTATATCAATTTTTCTGCTAATTAATGTGTAAATTATTTATTATAACTTAGAAGTAATTATCCCATGATAAAGAGATTACCAACAAAAGATTTTCAAAAGAAATTGTATCTAACGGTCGTTCTACTGACGTCGTCGAATTGGCGGATGATATGGATGAGTTAGCGGAAACCTTAAATCTACTTAAAATAAAACATATTATTAAAAGCTCACATAACTTTAATAAAGCTACTTAAGTCAAATAATTACAAATGCAACATTGTCACAAATCTCCTTTTGTGTTGTTGGCGACATTTTACTTCCCTAAGCTGTGAAATAAGACATCAACTTTGTTCGGTCGTTGGTCAAATTATCCAGACCCACAATATTCAACAAAATAAAGTTAACAACCTGAAATCTATAAACTTTTCAACGTAATGAGATTCAACAGAGAGTCAACATTTGACCTCAAAAATTAAATGAGGTTAAGAAAAAAAAGTTGCTTGAAAACTAACGATTCAATAACTTTAAGACTACATTTTCTTTTTTACGTTCTATCACTGTTTCAACCTTTGAGTTAACATCTGTATCCATAGCTAACGATACATGAATGTCAAACACTTTATTGACAAAAATTGACTAAGATTTTAAAAATGCATTTAAGTTTCACAAAATGGCTATCTTGACTAACGAATCAATTATATTCTCAGATACGTCTATACTTAATGCTTATGTTGCCAGACTTGACAATTTCATATCATTTTCTGTACTTCTCAACCTACTTTGCAATCCTAAATCCAAAATTAACTAAAATATTCTAAGATCTCAATTTTTTACATTAGTAATCCTAAATTACTAATATCAACAGCATGATATTATTACGATTATTATTTTCTCATTTGTGCTGCTAAAATAGAAGTCTTAAGAAATATCTATAAAAGACTGTTGTACTTTATAACTTATGACCTTTGCCTGCAGATCAAAGTGCCTTATTAAGATTGCCGATTCTCCGCGCATTTAAAGCCACGTGCGGATAATTGATAGGTTTGTTTTGCGGTATCCGTCGCTCAGCTGGACTCAGTTGCTTAGCATTTTGCAACGCAGTGTCATTCTGCATAGATAATGAGCGGAACACGCAAACAACCCGTTGTTTATATTACTCGTGGAGTAACGTTTAGTGCTTGTCACCGGTTGCACAGCAAGCATCTATCGGATGAGGAGAATCGCAAGATCTTTGGGAAGTGCAACCACGTCAACGGACACGGTCACAACTACAGAGTAGAAGTAACTCTGAAGGGAGACGTCGATCCGGTCACTGGCATGGTATACAATCTAACTGATCTAAAGCAAGTGATGAGAGCCTCCATTTTGGAATTCTGTGATCACAAGAACCTTGACAAGGACGTGGCATATTTCGAGGAACACACAAGTACCACTGAGAATCTGGTGGTTTTCATCTGGAACAATCTCAAGACAATGTTGCCGAAACCAGACCTGCTCTATGAAGTCAAGATTCACGAGACGGACAACAATACAATTTATTACAAAGGCGAATAATAGTGACGCACCAACTAAGTTGCTGGCAGGAACAAGTATAGTTTCAAAAAGTCAGGTTTTCACATTTATTCGAACAAAAAATTACTTCTATTATTTAAGCATGTGTTTAAAAAACATAAATCATCTTTATTTGTTGCCCTTTGATAATTCTAAAATAAACAATTCTTCCGAATTTTAATGAATCCTTTTCTTTTGTCCGCAAAGAAGTAACGTCTCTAAGATAATGCAAATTAAAATGTGATAAGCTCTGAAGTCTTTGAAGGAAATTGAAATTCAAAAGAATTGCATCAAACCAAAATAATAAACATCAGTGGCCTGATACTAGATGGCCTCTTAATGACAGTTCCAAGGCACAAACATTTGCAATTTCATTTTGGACATTATTAAAATAGCATAAAAACTCTTGGAAGCATTATAGATGGTTTTTTGTATTCCTTGGTCAGATATGAAACTCAGATATCAAAGGTCCTGCAAATTTTTTAATTAATTTTAATTCTAATTTATCTCTTGAACAACACAATTTCAAACTCACAGGATCCATTCTATCTGGGTCAATGACAAATTTAATTATGTCAGAGAGGGACACAACACCTTCCAGCCGCCCTTTCTCATCCACTACCACCACCCTATGCAACTGTCAAAAAATGAAATGTGCACTTAAAATTATTTTTTCCATTTTTATCACACTAATTTCCAAAACAGAAATGCAATAACATTTAAAGCCAAAATTTATAACTTGGATTCTAACTAAATGATTGGTTACTAAATATATATCAAATAAAAAAGAATCAATCATGTGGAATGAAACAAAGTAGTAGCACTAGAATTTGGCTCACATTAAGTGTCACCATTGCTGAGATGACATCATAAGCACTATCTATCTTTTGGCACTTATAAAGCCCTTCAAAACCCTGAAAATTTACAAAAAGTCTTTCTTAGTAAATAAATATGAACATTACTCCTAGAATAACATGTTCTCATGACTTGTGTAGATTATTTGAAGGGTTTTAATAATATGCTAATTTATTATTGTCATAAATAAGAATGTTACTTAAGTTAGACAAACATTTCTTTCATAGTTGAGTATGTTCCTGACTGGACAGAAGAGGTCACTAAAGCTCCCATCCAGGATCAAACTCTGCCAACAAAATACCATCAATAACCCAATCAAACAACTGATCAATGTATCATCCTTTTAGTTAAACAATTATTTAGATCAAAAGATTTGCATCTTTAGAAATTATATAATATAATTATCATACATTATTATATATTTAATTATATATGTGAGCCAATAACCATGACATCAGCTTTCCTGAGCAGGTCAACTACTCGGGAATCGTCATCAACGACAGGAATTGAAGACAATCTTTTGGAGATAAGAATAGAGAAAATTTCTGAGACCTGAGTGTCCAGACCAACCTGATAAATAAACATGAATACCACCAATGTGATTTATGAAAAATTAAACAATTACTAATATAATAATTAATTTCCAATAAAATGTAAAACAAAAGCCCCACAGAGACAAGATTGTCAAATGATCCAATACTCAACTCCTCAATTGATTTGTGCATGACTTGAGTTGTGGCTTTGCCTGCAAACAGCAGCTGCAAGTTTTGCAATGATATAAGTTCTAAATATTCTATTAATATTTAATTGACAAATACTATGTTTTACAATTTAGCTAATAAGATTATGCAAAATGCTACTTACCTTCTAACCATTGTTTTTTACAACCTTTGTAAATATTTAGCATATATCCAATTGTTAAATTGAAATGCATCTCAAGCATTGCATGTATTATCTCATCAAAAGGAGAATCATGTTTGTTGGTAATAATACTATTCATTACTGTCATGATTATTCATAGTTACTAAAATCAACTCCAAACCATTTGCCACAGGTACTTGAGAATCTGTCTGAAAGTGGCAATATAGAGAGCATTATTAGTGGCGGGGTCAACAATGACAACTCTGTGAATCCCATTGGCCAGGAGATGGCCTAATACCTCCCCCAACTTGCTATCCACTGACATGCTAAAGATGTCATCATCTGAGCATGGATGATTCGAACAAAGTAGAAAGTCTACATGAAGTGTTTAACTCGTAAATATTTACGGTTGCATTCAATGATAAGGTAAAAGCATGAGACCTCTCCATTTGCTGACTTGGTCATTTCTTATTGTTGACAGCACATCCTGGTAAAAATCATAAAGAATAAAAAATTATAAATAATTGTAGTAATCATATGTAATTATAAAAATCATAAATAATTATAAAAATTCAACGATAATAAGATGTAAATAAAACAAATCTTCTATTAATCATACATCATTAAATTTGACCAACCATTTTCTATTATTGTTTTTTGTAAACTTTGGCGCTCCAAAAATAACTAAGCATGTTAAAACTAAACTTTATCGAATTCGAGAAAATAATATTCATAATTAAGCACTAACATATATTTGTTTAACATTAAACTTGTATTATTTCATTAATTACACATTACAGAATTCAGTTAAAACATTAGTAAATTATTTATTGTTAAATATTAAATAATGTTTCCAGAATTTCACTAACAGGTTGTTTGAGATATTGTAGCAGTATGCTGATAAAGTCAGTCATGGTCAACATACCTAAGTTAGTAATGATCACATTTACATTCAGCCAATAGAAATGAACATATTCTTTTGGCCACCAAAAATATTTATCGTAATCATTTGATATGAAGTTTTTGACCTACCAACAAATGATCTAGACACATCATCCCAGAGAGGGGCAGCATGTACACCCTCATAAGCTAAGGCATCAAAGGCAGACCCAACCTGACAAATGTAAAAGCATTTATCATATACATCTTATGAAAAGGAAAATGCTCAAAGCAAAACAGTGTATAAATGACAGAAATTAACAGCTTCGTTAACAGGTCTGACAATTAATTAATTAATCATTGCAAGTTAATTTGATGAAAATTCATTGAATCAAGTAATCAATAGTTTATCATTTTATCTTTAATAGTTTTTTGATTATTTACTTTTTGCCCTTATTGTTATAATTATTTATACAATTATACTATAATGAAAAAAACATTTCATTTAAGCATTTAATAGTTTATCATTTTATCTTTAATAGTTTTTTGATTATTTACTTTTTGCCCTTATTGTTATAATTATTTATACAATTATACTATAATGAAAAAAACATTTCATTTAAGCAATAAACAATTTGCATTGATATACCTTAAGTACAAACATCCATTTAAGTAAATATACATTGTTGGCAGTGACTGTTATGAGAGTTACTCAAGTGCAATAATTAACTAATTCCTTGTGGTGTTAGTCAAACAAGTTGCCAGTAAGCAGTTTCTGCAGATCTGAGAGATCAGTGGATGGCCAATTCTTACCAGAGGAAGTAATTATGGAAAATGACCTACAGACAATATTGTATATAGCTATTCAAAACCATGTTTACAAATGACCCAATGGCTTTACAATTGACACAGTAATTGGTCAGAATATTAATGAGATGGTAATTGACCATAAGAAAGCTATAGAAAGCATTTGCAATATTGTTCTCGCTACTGACTTTTGTATCTCAAGCATCAATGAATAATACTGTGATGTAAATAATAACATGATATAGATTGATTCTGACTGGAAACTGACATCAATAACTGTGAATAGTCATAGTCAGACCTTTAGTTTGAGATCAAGTATGACACATCGTGAGTTCAGAGGCATTGCATCATAAGCTGTGTGCATCATCAAAATGTTCTCAATCATTCTTTCCAAACTCATTTCTGTAAATGATTTGGAAAGTGACACCAGACAAAAATTAAACGAAAAGGACTATTTGTTACCTGTTTTGACATTTTCTATTTTGTGATTATCACCAATGCTCAGCACCTGAATTTAAAGGCAAATATATTCCAAGGATACAAGCATCCTTGGCCATGTAAGCCTAGTTTCTAATACTACACATTAAGACCGTTGCTAAGTTGCCATTGCTTACTTCCAATTCATCTATGTTATGTACATTATTTTAAATGTCTTTAGATGGAGGGGCTTTCCAAATATTATCAATATTATTATAATTATTGTTATTAGTATCTATATATTATTATATCTGTATTCTTATTAGCATCATATGAATAGATGAAGCATTTCACATCAACAAATGTGTTAACCTTAAATATTTTGTCCTCCTCATTCAGCTCCTTCCAAATCACAACTGGCTCAGAAGGAGAGCTTGCAAACTGGCAAAATTCCTCTGAAGATTGAATTAACGTTAGTTATTACATTACAACATTAATGTGGCTCAGAATTATTAAGGCTATGTCATAAAAACAATTTTTATGTGACTATTCCTAAGATTTCTGTAATCAAAATAACATTACACCCACTCAATGGAGAAGTTGGAGATCCAAAACTGACCTGGAGATAAAGAATAAAATTATAATATTTATGGTATCACCCAGAAGACTTCCTCTAGAGTAGATATCCCCAAAACTACTTTGTTCAGTAAATTTATTCTGAAACACCCCTATAAATAGTAATATCCAAAAGCAACCAATGACAGCAACCAAATGGCAACTAAATACATAATATGGCAATTTATCTCCAAGCCTTGGATTCTAGCATGCTAAAGCAAAAACAACAGTCATTGTGTATTATATTTGTTATCCCACTTGCACTTCCAGGACAACCCTTCAGAAGCATTTTTCAGAAGAAATGGCAGAGCAATTGTAATACTTTCGCCTCCCATAAGGATATGTAAAACACTCAAAATATCAGCTAAATAAAAAAAATACGTTATCATTCGCAGCAACACCAATCAACACACAACCTTGGGAAAATTAATCAAGGAGTCTTCACAGAAACTGCTTCTTGACTTTCCATTAATAAAATTCTGCATCCTCATGCTCCTCGTCATGCTTGGTGAGTTGTAGCCAAGGTTATTATTTTGCCGATCATTTGTTCTAGACCCAACATTTTCCGAGAATTTGCGCAGTAGTGACTCTTGGTTCTCAGATACCTCAAACATAGAGTGAAAAATTCTTAACACTCATCAAAATGTTTGAATAACACTCTGCAGAAATTCATATTGAAACACAGTTACATCTACTCATAGACAAAATATATGAGAAGCACTGATCTGAACTAACTGTTCTTCTTCTGCTTCCTTTGGTTATAAGATTGGTGTTTTTCTTTTTCCTCAGCATTTCAAGAAATTCCACAGGACCAATTCTTTTTGACTTTACCTGTTCATTGCAACAGTCAATGCTTTTGTGAAGACTTGAAGATAGTATTTCACTCATGGGAGTAGCAACAGGCAGATACCTATTCCAGCAATCTCCCTCAAATGTTGATTGGGTATTATCAAAATAATCACTATCAGCCTCAAGCTGTATCATAACTGACGATCTGGATCTCGTCGCGCCAGTGGCCTTGGATACCACGCGTGTATCATAACGTTCAGGTTCAGTCAAATCTGATCTCGTCAGAAACTCCATGCTTCATGCAAACAGGGTAGTTTTTTTCTTATCGATGCTTAATGCTTGGACGTCTTTCGATCCACCTAAGTTTTCGATTCTTATGTCGAAAACATTTAAGACTGAATTTCGCCGACTTTAAAAGTTATTAAATAACCGAACGACAAATTTGCCGATTCTGACTAGGATTAATATTGAACGTTCAATTAGCAGCACGTGCCGACGTCGAATAATGTCATCAATATCACCAATTTAGAAAAAAACAAAAGCTACGAAACGAAAAAGTACGAATCTGACAGGTAGACTTGACATTTGCCATGGCTAAATTCTCAACTCAAACGATGAGTGAAATAATTAAATCTTCCACACAAATACAAAACCAGTCTTCCTTTTGGGCGCTTAATATTTTTTTATTTTCTGAAAATGTCTGACTTTTATTACAATATGCAAATAAGAATTTAGAAGTAATCAAAAGCGTCCAGGCCTCTTTCTCCCTGTGAATTTCGAGTCTCGTTTGACATCTCTGTGATAAGAATATATTTCTGTTATAAAATTTTAAGCTCATAAAAAACACTCGATCTTGATAACTAACTTTCCTCGCTTCCTACTTTTTTCTTTCTTCTCCATAATCCAATCTCTGCTTTTCTTGACTGATTTCCCTTTCATATCTTTAAATCTGAGTCTGTTTTCAAACAAAATAACAAATAAAGACTTTGACAAATTATGGTAATGCAAGCAAGAAAGACAACCTCTCCCGAGTGAAGTCAACTTGATGCGGCTCATCCGCAGCCTCTTTTTCAAGACCTTTAGGAATATCTTGAGGAGCCCCACCAGTATAGAGGAATAGGTATATTCTGAGCATTGAAATTAGCTTTTATTAAGCTATGAGTGACGTTATTAGAATCAATAAAATTAAATTCAGTTCATAAGTTTGAGACTGCCTCAATGATGTACAATTCTACACATATCAACAAGTATTATGAAACCATTATTAAAACAGCCTAATATTTATTATCATATTATTAATATTAATCTGTAAGTAAAAATACTTTTTAGCCTTTGTACTGTTTGGGTAATCCACTACAAGACCACCCTCAAATCCAGCCTTAATCGACTGCTGCAGGATGAGATTGATTTGTTTTTCATTTTCTGGATAAAATTGGAAAACAGCTCTTGCACCTCTCGACTGAAATATAAAAAATATGTGAACAAATTGTGAAAATTACCAAACAAAAAATTTTACCATGCATGAGTAAAGAGTTGTAAAGAACTTGAATAGTCTCTTAGTTGGATTGTGAATCTCTTTGTCAGCATTACATAACCACTGAAGAGCAGATATGCTGAAACACAGAATCATTGCCAAATAATATTATCAAATATTTTTTTTTTAATTTACAAACTGTATAAAAAACTATGTAATAATAATTTATAAGGCTTTATGTCTAGCATCAGACGAGCCCTGGTTCCTGGACTGCTATGTTAATATATTTTGAAAACTTATTTTACTTTGCTTAAACAGTTCACTCAATTCAAATCATATTAATGTACAAAGCAAATTTTTCCAAAAGAGCCATTATATAACTAATTAATAATTAATAATTCAAAAATAAATTATAGAATGTAGAACATTACATTCAAACATCTGAATTAATAATGTATTGGTATGTTTACTAAAATAAGAACTGATCATTTTAATTAAACTACTTAAGTTGAAAGTATGTTTTAGCAACTCACCTGATAACCCCATCAAACATGCCTGGCCTAAAAGGCATGCCATAGCCCATGTCCCCAAGTATCAGACCACCTTCAACTTCCCTCTCTATTGCAACTTCTGTAAACAAAAATTACATTAAATTAATTTTTTAAATTTAAATCAAAGCCAAATCTCAAAAAATGAAAATATTGAGTAGAACACTGCCAAGACAAAGCATAACTGCCATCACATGAATTAAGTTAGAAAATCTGGACCAACCCAACATATGACGACTGATATCTATTCCTGTCCAGACATGATTGGCCTCTGTTAGACATTCTCCACTCAGCCCTGAACCACATCTTCAAAAATAGACAAGCCAAGCTTTAAAAAAATTCTGTGGAATAACATAAGGAGACCTAACTCAAATTAACCACTATTATTTAAATATTATAAATTTAATTCTTATTAATTTAAAATCTCAAGCTAAGTGTAAGCACATATGTTGTCCACACACCTTCAAAAACAAATTATAAATTACAAGAATCTGAACACAAATTCGGCCTAAATTTTATATGGTTAAGTTGGTAACAATTACCATAATGACAGTATTAAGTGGAGTGCATGTACCGGAAAATAAACTAGCCAGTTTATTGTAATTATTATCTCATTTCAACAATCAACATTGTCAATGAATTAATCTCAATGTGCTATTCATCACCATAAAGCACCTTTACTTTGGGTAAATGAATGTCCCTGATGTAATGCAATGATGGCACTACATAAATTAACTTATTACAATTGTAATTACTATCATTGGGTTTACCCTATATCCAAAATCATGCAAGGGACATCTTCTGGTAGTGATAAAATCTCAATAGCTCTCTCAGAAAGATGCTGCTGAACTTCAATTATTCTGGAGCTAAAGGAGTATTTAAATTTTAAAATTATGCTGACTAAAATTATAATTCAAATGTTAAGCAATTAAATTATAACGCTAAATTCTAATAAAGTGAATGCATTCTAAAATCAATGCAACATGAGTAAATACTTTGAGGAATATTTGTGTGCCTCCGTTTCGCTATAAACCTGAAAAATAATGAGGCACTCTTAGCATTTATGGTACTATACAAATTTTATATATAACAACTACATCTTTAACCTAATTTAAATAATTTTTGCTAACAAATTCAGGAGGTCCTTGATGTTCAGGTCTACCTCTTGACGCCATTTTTCAATTTAGAAACGTGTTTGATTTGTTTACAAAACAAATAAAAGTCGTCTACCAAAGACTATCATTAATTCATTTATATTTAAAATTATTCTATATTGTACAATTTTCTGAATTGTTTTTTTTTTACAAAAAAGTATTCAAACAGTATTTGTATTAACATTATAACATTAAGTCTGTTCAACAAAAATGGTCGAATTTTAAAAACGCTATTAGTATAGAAATACTTCAATTTCTTGCAAAATGTGTTCTTTTTTTAAAATACGCCAGGCTACTTGTTTAGGCTCAGCTATTGATATGGATTTTTTTGATTCTTCGAAGATCGGGGCGGGGTCCAAGATTTGAAGCAGTTTCTCGTGGGGGTTGGTCAAGATCAGATTGCCAAATTCCATTAGCTTAACTAATAATTAAGAGTTCGAAAAGAATTTTATAGATTCCTCGAGCCTAATCAAGGTCCACGAGTGACAAACCGCGACGACTGCATTTTATTATTTATGGTTCTTCCCAACCCTTCCCCAGAACCAAAGCATAACCAGCAATTTTACCAAATTTGCCATTCACCTACATAACTCTTAAGCTAAACAAGCATTTGTCTATCAATTTAGCCACCACTATCTGACTAGACAATACTGACATCCCAAAATACTGCAGGAATGATTCACACATATTTATTTAAATTCAATCATGCAGCAGAGACTTCTCCAGAATTTCGTATAGCACCATCGGCCAAACCATCATTAATTGTTGGCTCAGTTTTAGTCTCGATGGCTTCCAATTTTGGTTTCACTGATGTCCTGAGAACTGCAAACTCAAAATCATCTGATTTTGCACTCCATTCAGGTACAATTTTCCCGTGGATTCTCCATGTTCCATATTCGTTAGATAGGTGCTTCTCATAAACAACATACTCCACCATTTCAAAAGGGTGGTTCTCACTTCCAAAGGCAAGTCTCCCAAACCGATCGTAGATGGCTATCAACTATCATGAGAAAGAAAGTCATTACAAATAAATAAATGTTATTCAAATTGTTCACGTGATAATTCATAAAATTAATTACAAGTAGAACTTTTGTTTCAATCTATCTAGAAATCCATAAGCATATAAACAAGGAAAGTAACTTTCAAGCATTACAAATCAAATTATATTTATTAATGCAATGGTTCCATTTTGCCAACTTCTCAAAAGATCTTCAGTATCCCCTCATAAACCACAAAAGAAACACCGATGCAGAAAAGTAGGAAGCTTTTTCAACATTTCAGCTTTTTCCAAGAAGTAAACCCTTCCTGATGTTGAAATATTCTGCTTCTCATCAAATATCAGAGCAACAGCTACTAGCCATTGCTCAAGCAACCCTTGTGAGATGGCTAGATCAACTTTTGGAACCATTGCATTAACAGTACCATAATGCATTAATTGACCTCACCAGCTTTGAGTGGAACCTGACAGTGACTTGAGCATAAACATTTTCTTTGCTCATCATCTCCTGAGTCCTCACATGAACTACTTTTGGAGGTTCAATTGACTCCACAAAGCTCCACCTGAATGTTTTCTTATCCAACTTCCAGGTGAGTTCCTGGTTTTAAAAACCACTCGTTTGTAAAACAAATATGATTTGGCTAAAGCAGGATAAAAATAATATGGACAAAGGAGGATGTTTGTATTCAAATAAATATCAATTTCTCTCTCACATTTAATTTAACGAGTTTGACTAATTGCAAATGCGCATGCACATTAGGATATTTCAAAAGTATCTACCGGATATGCCTTTTCTGAAATGAGTTCGTGCAGCCTTAACTCATTCTTCTTGATACTGTGTGATACAACATTTTGATTAATTGTAAAACTTACAAATAATAATACATAAACTAATTCAATTATACAAATATTTTGATCAATTTCATTGCATTAAAAGGAGCTAAGTAAAAAGTTTGATATTCATCAACAAAATTTTAATTTTAATCAATGACAGCATATTTCAGCAAAAACTCACTCTTGCAAAAGGTTGAATGCCTCTTTGTATATATCAAGAGCAGTCCCCGCAAATATTTTTGGATCAAAATCCTCCTCAAAAGGTTTGATCTTCCTCAGCTGGAGCATTGATTTTCCTTTCATGCTGATCTCTTTCATCTTCTCACTTGCTCCCTGTTGCAAAAACAGATATGATAATAAGTAGCCCCAATAAAGAATTAGCTAATGTAGCATCACTTTATAGTGCTTCAAAGTATTGTATTACTACTTCATACCCTATTTAAATACATTACTTCTCTAATATCAAAATATATACAATTTCATATATTTATTTACAAAATATTTTACCTTTCCACCCAGTCTGGAAGAAATACCATCTCCCTTTGGTGGTACGTACGGCTCAAGGATATTGCCTGAAAATAAAAAGATAAATAATTGAATATGTATTTTAAAACTGCATTTATTTAACCACTCCAAGCACTAAATGCAAATTACAAAAAAGTTTCACTAGTTCAAACATGATATCTCTATTTCTCTTTAAATTAAAACTTATCAATTATTGTCTTAAATGCTTTAGACCCTTGGCTTGTCCAATCTAAATAAAAGTCAGTACTCAAACAATTCCACCAACCAGTACAGGCCACTATCAACTGTCTTTCTTGGAAATGACGAGGCATTGTGATACCCTCCTTTTTAAGCATCGAGTAATATTCATCTGGAGGTAATTGTGAGTCCCTTCGCACCTTATCATAGTCAGGTAGATCTACCTAAAAATAGACTGCACGTCAGTTTTACCAAATCTCATTGCAGTAATTGTCATTTTATTATTGATAGTCTTTTCATCCAAGAAAGTGGTGTGAGTCATAGGTTTAGTTCATACATTTAAATTTTTCGAATTTATGGAATCTCTTTGAATGTATATTTGAAAACATGGTGTGATAAAACTAATGCCTCTAAAGTCGAACCTTCATCACTTTCTCTTTTCTCAATTGCCTCCATTTTATATCGTAATGCTTTCGTCTTAAGCATTGCCTCACGCAGGCTAACTTCTGAAATAGAAATGAATGACTACGATGTCAATGAGATCACAAACTCTAGATGGCGAAAACAAAAATAAATTTAATTTGAAACTGGTTATTCATTTATAGAACGACGACTGCAAAACTGTGATCATACCGACAAATCTCTCAACAAACAATTCAGACTCATGTCTCAGGAACATGCGACAAATCGCCAATAAAGTAATGTAAATAAATGACCAAGAACTACTAATACTGATCAAATAGCCTACATTTAGATTCAATTTTTCAATATTAACATATATCACCAATAAAATAATATAAAAATTAGAGATTTTTGACGTAATTTATTTGTATCGTATGTTATAATGCAACACATTTGATCAATGCATTATTTTCTAAGTTTATTTTAATTTGTTTAACTGATGTATCTTTTTTATTCTTATTTAATTTTGCACCTGTATGTGTTGCATTCCATAAATAAAAAAATATTTGCCTTAACTGACATTTGTAACTTTTTTAATTTTCCGTTGGTGTTTTGTCATTAACCTTGTAAACATCTTGTACACTATTGCAGTGGCATAGCTAGGCTTTTCGCCCGGGGACGAACTATAAAATTGGCGCCCCATACCCATTCATCCCGCTTAATCACATTTATCTATTACATCGAATAAGAAAAAAAATTAAATTTTAATAAAACATTGGCAGGACCATCTGTAATGAAGATAAGAAATCTGCATGGTTTTCTTTATGATATCATAGTAGGATCTGTAAATCAGAGTACCCCAGTGACTGAATGAGTCATGCAACGTAATTTCTATCAATTTGCTTCTTTAAATGCAATTGCATGACAGATGGTCCTGCCTAAAAGATGTTTTATTCTCAAGGCTCTATCTGATACAGATGAGACCATTCTGGTGAAAAATAATCACATTAAGAAATTTATAAAACAATTGATGTCCGTGTCTTAGCAATTTTCAAAATCTGTGCCATGTTAATGAATTGCATCTATAACATAGATAGAATAATTTTAAAGTCCAGCAGCAGTCCAAATTTTGTGCTCAGGTCTTTTAGTCGTAAAAACGAGTGACCATCTATTGAAGTCGATCAAATATGCTTTTCATAGCACAATTTCTTTTTCTGCAGAAAGTCCTGCATCTCTTGCCAGTTCTCCAGGAATCTTCCAATGTCGCCTAATACTTCTGTCCACCTCAATCCCTACGCTGTTTTTTTGTTTTGGTGTTTTCTACATCAACTTTGCTCAAATCATCATGAAATTTGACAAGTTCTTGCTCCAAGGATTCAATATCGGATGTTGATTCTTTGAAATTTATACTAGGATCTTGTAAGCGCATCTGTAAACTATCAATTTTTCCAAGAATGGCATTCCAGAAAACTATGAAGTTAAAATTTAATAAGCCAGTAACTGTTCTACATCACTTCTGGCTTAGGCGTCATAGTTTAGTCCTCCGATAAATTGTCTGGCAGCCCTACTATGGTTCATCCAGCCCTTCATGGATAGCTTTAACTGCTTCTGATCGTGCGCTCCAGCGTGTTTCAGGTTCCCGCTTTACTGTGATGGGCACAGCTTTTTTAAAAACTCCTATTGGTGGCAGACGTACGATCCTTCTTATGTAGCCGCTGAAGTTATTTTGTGACCGAATTTATTATCCTTGGTCAGTTATTATAATATAATGTTGTATATTATACGAATATAAAAAGCCTTATTTTGGCGCCTCTGCACATTGCGCTCGGGGACATATATACCCCCCGCCCCCAGCTACTCCCACGCACAATTGTGTCTGATTTCATTAATTTATTTGAGAAGCAAAAACACGTACTTATAATATATAATCTATGAAAATTGGATAATAACTCATAATGATAATTTGGGTTGTTAACAAAATAGATTTTTCGATAACATTTAAAATTTTTATTTAAACATTTATTTTATGCTATTCAGAATTTTTTCATAAATAAAATCTTAGATCCATAAATTCCAAATTCTCATCATCTCCGATTGATAAATGTTGTTTCGATCGCTAGCCCTGAAATGGATTCGTTATCTGAGGAGAAATTGAGAAATGTTGCTGCCAATCTAGAAAGTCAGGAATTGGAGGTAATGGGCACATTTGTACAATTTGTTTTGTATAAAACTCTTTTCTATAGCTTGTTATTTCTTGTTGCAGCAAGGATATCCTTCTGCGGAACTGTACACTCAACTTCTTGCCGTCTATCTTCTGCAAGGAGATTTGTTAGTTTGTAGTCATTACTGGAAATGTAGCTTATTCATTAACCAAAGTTTTGCTTATTTTGAAATTGAACGACTTTGCAGAATGTCTTCAAAATTTTTGTGGAAAAGAATACCTGAGTCAGTTAAAAACGTAAGTTTCCGTTTTTTCAAGTATGAAATTTTTAAACCTAGCAACCTCAGACCTCATATAAAATGAACACTGATTATAAGTTAAGATAAACTACTTCAATTCTATCCTGCATCATCTTATGTGATGATTTTGTTGCAGGCAACATGAGAGTTTTATTGTGATTGTTGAAATAAGTAATTAACCTTTCATGTCATTAATTCTTTTGGATTTATATTCATTTTAATTAAAGGCAAATCCGGATTTGTGCCATCTCTGGGATGTTGGAAAAAGGTTGTGGAAAAGAGAATTTCCTGGAATATATGAAAGCCTATCAAAAGAATGGCCTCAGCACTTGAAGGTTTATATGGATGCACTGAGAGGTTCATTTGAATATTACAGATTTGTAGATTACTTTTCTTTTTGTGTCTGGGCATACATTTGGTATTTAGAGGAAAAGTTACTTTTGAGTTTTTGTAATATATATAACTTTTTATTTCTTTTACATAAAGATTCTTCAAGAGAAAAATGCTTGAAGTTGATGGCCATTGCATACTCTTGCATCTCTTGTGCTGATGTTTCTGCAAAGCTTGGACTCTCAGCTGAGGAGACAGTCAGAGGTTGTTTTCTTAAAAATAAGCTTTATTAAATTTGATCAGCTACTTTTTAACAATTGGATTTGCAATACTGATAAGCAAAAATTTAGTGCCAAAACCATTGTAGTTATTGGCATTAATCGTATTTTATAGTCATCTGATCTTTTGATTGCCTCATGCATCCCAATAAGATGTTAGGGCACTTTATAATCATTTACAAAAATCCCCTACCAAAGGTTGCAACCTGCATGCCAGTTATTAATTTATTAATGTAGTTTTATCCTATGAAATGTTTTAACGTAACTTTTTTTGTTGACTCTGGTATTCCTCAAAAATTACAATTTTTATTCAGTTGCACTTGATAAAGGCTGGTCATATGATGAAAATCTGCAAGTCTTTCACCCTTGCAAGCCAGGTATTGTTCAAATTTATTTGTATCTAACTGCATTGATCCAGTTTATTATGTTGTGATTTCATTAATTTATTCTGCAAGATAATTTTAGATGATTTCATGTTTATCATTTAACATAATACCTTTTAATATTTGATGTTAAAAATGCCTTACAATTTTCTTTTGTGAATCTGAGTGATTAGCAATTATTGTGATATTTCACATCATTTTATTGTTAACATAATTTCTTGTAACTTCTTGCAGAATTGTCATCTGAAGCAAAAACTGCTGATGTCTTGAGTGATGAACATCTTGTCGAACTAATTGATTACATAAATTTTTTGGAGAATTAAACATTTAGCCTTATGGCTCTGCTACATTTTTTTATTAAAGCTTTTTAAATGTATTTACATCCTAGTGATGGCTATAAAAATCTGCATTTAATGAGATTATTTCTGTAAGCAAACAGCGGATGCTCATTAAAATTTAGGAAGATGCCATCTAGGCAAAAGTGAGGAAGCTTATTGCTATGCTTTGAAGCAGAACCTCGTTTGATTTGCGGTGATATTTATGGGTGGGTGCCTTATGTGCGGGTATGGTATAATGCAGCAAATGTCCAAATCATCTTAGTTATGCAACGGACTTTAATCAAATAAATAAATAATGCAGCAAACGTCCTATTAGTCGCGGCCGCTTTGCAGTCGCAGCCATTTTGTCATTAACGCAGCAAAGTTGCTACAAGAATCGTCTAATTCGGAAAAGTTTGGTGAAGTCAACCAGAAACGTCATTTCAGTATTTTTCAAGGGGGGGGGGGGGGGGCAAACCCTTGCGCAGCTTGAGAAGACGATGACCTTTTTTTACTTCTAGCCAAAATTCAAGGGGGGAGGCAAATTTTTTGTGTCTGGTCAAAGTCAGAGAAGGCCCTGCAATGGAAATCGAATCCATGCTGCCATCGCAGCCTTAGCCATTAGGCCATGCGGGAGCGCTAAAATTTAAAAAATGTCACTATTTTGAATTTAAATAGTTTTTATAGCAAACTTTTGCGCTTAAAAATGTATTTTTAAAATTACTTTTGTCTGAATTTTCGTTGTCTTCGGCGCACATCTCCTATATATCGGTAAACAGGTCATTTAATATTTCGCTCGTCGCACAGGATTCCGAGTTGCTTTTGGGAAACTGCAAGTTTCAGATATGGCTTTTCACACTTGTGGTCCCAATGAAGCTATGGTGGTATCAGGTAAATATACTTTATCCGACGTGTGTCGACTTTTGCACCAGGGATTAGATGTTATACTTCCAAATATTTTGCTTTATTGTTATTTAGGGTTATAACGTAATATAATAGTTTTATTTCACATTATATTCCCATAATATAATATTTCCATAATTATCGTTTCGTCAGTAAATTTTATTGTGCTTAGTTAATTATCTGGCCAACATCTTCTAAACTATGAGAATTTAATCTCAAAGTTTTAGATATTTTTGTAAGTTTAAAATTGTTGTACACAAGGCTGCTGCCATGCAAAACCAATGATTGTGCCAGGAGGGAGAGTTTTTGTTATTCCTGGCCTACAGAGAATTCAAAGGTATGAAAGTTATTGACTAATTTAGTTAAAAAAATTAGTAATTAACTGAGAATTGCTACAACTAAGTACTAACATGAAAATTACTAATTATAAAATTTTATGTAAATTATTTCAAAGTAGAGTTATTACACCTTATTTCAAATTTGGATTTGTTGTTTCTTAGTTATGAAATAAGCTACTATAAAAGAACTCTTATCTAAATCTATTCAATTTTCAGGCTGTCATTGAACACAATGACTCTCCAAATCCAAAGTGATCATGTCTATACTCAGCTTGGGGTTGCCATTTCTGTTACTGGCATTGCACAGGTTCTAAGATGAAACACGCATTTTCACAAAATAAATTTATCTTCTAATGTTAATCTCCATCTTAGATATGTAATGTTTATAGTTTAATTTTATTATTTTGCAAAGCTATTTAGACACCTTGAAAGCATAGTTCTAGTTTATTAAATATTTATTTCATATTTCATACTCTTAACACTTGTCCTTTGTAATAGTAATATTTAATAATAACCAGTAACAAATAGTATTCTGTAGCTTTTCAGAAGTACATGGTAGCAATATTTAAAATGGCAAATTCCGTCCAATGATATTCATCAGCTAGCTTAGCAAGTATCATCGGTACCTTGTTTTGTTCAGGTGAAAATCCAGGGTCAGAATCATGAGATGTTGCAAGCAGCCTGCCAACAATTTCTGGGGAAACAGGAGCAGGACATCAGGAGGATTGCTCAAGAAACTTTGGAGGGTCACCAGAGAGCTATCATGGGGAACATGACAGTTGAGGTACTGTGGGGAGTATTTGTTGCTATCATTGTATTAGCCTTGCATTTTGGAAATGACCGGACGACAACTAAGTGTTCTGCCATGTTCTTGTGATATTCAATTTCATTTTAATTGGGAGTCTGAAAGTTGGCTCAGGGTTTGCATTCCTGTGAGCTAATCATGAAAGTAATAATTGTTTCATGTCTTATTTGAAATCTTGCATCACCTCAAGGTCCCTCTGAGTAACAGCACGATGTAAATGCTCTAAGTGTCCCTGACACCTACAATTATGGTGCTTTATAAATTCATAATAAGTTATATACTATTTATTAAGCAATTATTATTATTAAATCTACAAAACTGCCTTCACAAACACAATTAGGAAATCTATAAAGACCGGAAGAAGTTCTCAAAGGCAGTGTTCGAAGTGGCATCGTCTGACCTCGTCAACATGGGCATCAGCGTGGTCAGCTACACCCTCAAGGATGTTAAAGATGATGAGGTGATAATTAGTACAATAAGCATTTATAGTGATGGTGGTGATAGTTGCCCTCATTCTATGAGTAAATATTAATTATAATGATTATGATTCCCTCAGGGATACCTGAAAGCTCTAGGAATGTCAAGGACAGCACAGGTTAAAAGAGATGCAAGGATTGGTGAAGCGGAGGCTCGCAGAGATGCTGGTATAAAGGTTGGGCATGAATTGAGTAATTTTTTTTCTTGGTATTAAATTTATGCCTTATTAAGTGATTAATTGCAATGAAATTATCATTGTAGTGGGCATTTTATTATATACTAATTCATCACTCACAAATTAATTTTTTGTAATTTTCTTAATATTAGTTACTACAAAACAATTGATCAAGGAAATTTATCTTAATAATAATTAGGAAGCGATGGCAGAAGAGCAGAGAATGGCTTCCCGCTACTTGAATGACATCGAGATCGCCAAAGCTCAGAGGGACTACGAGCTCAAGAAGGCTTCCTTCGATCAGGAAGTCAACACCAAGAAGGCACAGGCTGAGTTGGCCTACTCACTTCAGGTGACTATACCATCTCCATAGCCACTTTGTTGTGATTATTGCTTTAGCTCACTAACAACTGACAATTATTTATTAATTACGCTCTCACGGGATCCGCAGGATAGCTTGCCGGGATGCGTTCCTGCAACAGTCACAAAGCAACCCAAACTGCACTGCCAGGGTTGGAATTATTATTATTATTATTATGTTTTTGTTTTTCCAGGCAGCCAAGACTAAGCAAGCAATCAAGGAGGAGGAGATGCAGATCTCTGTCATTGAGAGATCCCAGCAGATCCAGGTACAAGATCAGGAGATAGTGAGAAGGGAGAGAGAACTCGATGCCACTATCAAGAAGCCAGCTGAGGCAGAGAAGTTCAGACTGGAGAAATTGGCCGAAGCCAACAGGTTTGGAGAAATATTTAATACTTATTAATTTGATTTTGCTGAGTATGGTAAAATGATGAATGACTATAAAGTGGGCAAAATTAACTGACCACTAAATTGATGCAAGTATGTTATTCAATGTAATCTGTCATTCACATGCCAGGAATCGCATCATGCTGGAAGCTCAGGCCAGTTCTCAGGCAATCAAAGTAAGCTCTAAATTTTTCCATTATTCATTATTAATATTTAAAGTTATTTGTTTGCTGTTGTTATTATTCCTCATTGACATATAATCTCAATTTTACAACAATTAATATATTAGTAAGTAATGTTAAATATTAATAAGTGGTGTATATATATAGTGGTTGATATACTAATGCCTCATGCTTGAATTGTTGAATTTATATTATTTTAATTTTCAATCACTTAACAATTTTCATTGATTTATTTCAGATGAAAGGTGAAGCCGAAGCTTTCGCCATCGAAGCAAAGGCAAAAGCTGAAGCCGAACAGATGTTGAAGAAGGCAGAGGCCTGGAAGGAATATCAGGATGCAGCCATTGTGGACATGGTGCTGGAAATGCTACCAAAGGTTTGAATTCTAGCTTGGATTCGTGCACGTGCAAATTCATTTTGATTGTAGGTAATGATAATTGTTCGGATGAATTGATTTTGATTTTTTGTTGACAGATGGCTGCTGAGGTTGCTGCTCCTTTGTCTCAGACGAAGAAAGTCACCATGGTTTCAGTTGGAAAAGGAGAGATTGGAGCAGCTAAGCTGACCAACGAAGTGTTAGAGGTCATGGAGCGCATTCCTCTAATGGTCGAGAGCCTTACTGGGGTCAATGTAACCAAGGTGATAAATAAATTATTTCTAAATCTAACCAGGACAATATCTGAAAGGATTTTTCTTCTTTTAGGCCATGAAGTTGAAGCGTTGATCAAGAAGGAGTTTTCTATTGGTTTCGGCACTCCGAATTTCAATTTATTCAATTTACTGTGAAATTCACTTTTAATCGTGCTGTAGCTGTTATTCGTACTATATTTCCTTGCTTCGAGACATTTTGTTGGACTTTCTAACAATGAGACCTTAGTTTCGATTTATTGAGTTAAAATTAAATTTTATAACCTTAAAAATGGCTTTGAAGTTTTAGATTTAGTTATTTGTTGTTTCTGATATATTTGATCTGTTGTTAAAACCTCTGGCCTTTTGACTCAGTGTTTTGAATTTTTTAATATCTTGCTTGTGGCCTCATGAGAGTTTCATGATTTTAAAGCTTACCAAATGTTAGTAAAATCAGTATTTTCTTCATTGCGTCGCATTTGGTAGTCGGCTAATATTCGTCGTTGTCGTCGATGGTGTTATCATCGTCAGAGGTCAGGAGAACCGAGTTAATTCTCTTGAGAACTGCCGAGTCTTCGCCGAACTCTGTGTCAGACTTGCGAGTCGAAGAAAAGCATTCGTTTAATTGACATCCGGGCGGCCATGACGCTGATGACGTCTCGAGATCGATCATGACGAGTCCGAGGTCGTAAAGTTTGAAAAGTTTGTTCCTGAGGATTGAAAATCCTGGTCTTGCGCCAACTTCCCTTTTCCAGCAAGTGAGCATGAGTTCATACAAATGTTCGCTACAAGAGGATGGCCTTTCAAGATAAGTGGGTAGTGCAATGTTACACATGTTGAGAACGGATGGATGTTGGCTTAAGAATACATCCTGACAATTCTCGATGATCTCTTCGTCCGACATTTTCTCATAGGGTTGAATTTTACCTAAGGTCATGACCTCCCACAGTGTAACCCCAAACGACCACACATCGCTTTTTGATGAAAATATTCCCTAAAAGATGAATCACTGAATAGTTAAAGCCCGACTGAAGCTCTTGAAGTAAGAAATTAAACATGTACGTTTAGGATAATGTCCCTTCCATTTGTGCTTATCATACTATTTCTAAGGAAACTAGTTTTGGCATAACTTCTTAAGAAATGGGCAAGTATTACAATTCATTCTCACCAGGAGGACCGATTCCCAAGCCATCCATCTTATGGGTAGAATAGCCACGCCATGAATCTGATAGAATGTAGAATTGTAAAGTTTTTTGCTCATGCAGAAATCTGATATTTTGATGAGGCCCCTCCTGCCTACTAGGCAGTTCCTTGCAGCAAGATCTCTGTGGATGACCTTATGTTCTTCGAGGTAAGCCATACCACAAGTAATCTGGTGTCCGAAATATAGAAGGGTGCTGCACCTGTTGGTGAGAAATCGTTAAAAAGACTAAATTAAGTAAATTAAAATTTTGTATTATTTGTTCCTTTTAGTAAATGTTTTTAACGGTCTTCAATTTAGTTGAAGAAATCAATTATTATTTCATTTACAAAGTAACAACTCCTAATGGAACTAATGGAGTAGATTGTTATAAATTATCTGTATTTTTTTTTTATTTTACCAACATCAAAACATCGGTTATGATCGAAGGAATTCAGAAGTGATCACATGCAGAATGCAGAAGATGGACGCATATACAAAAGAATTCCATTTTAGAGAAGGGAATTTTTGTTAATAAAAAAACGAAGGAAACAAAGACAAAAATCTTTTGTCTGCGATGAAAAGAAAACATTTTGCGACAACTAATCGTTAAGTCGTGCTTCGGGTAACCTTATTCCTCGGCTCATCGGATCGAATGAATAATCGGATTTAGTGGTGATGCAAGTAAACTGTTGGAGAAAGGTCTTTAGGTCCCCGAAGTGCAGGTATTCTGTTGCTATGCAATTCGGCGTCTCTTGGAAACAGACTCCAACAAGTCTTACAATGTTTCTATTTCTCAGATTCGCCAACACTTTCGCTTCTTCAATGAACAAGTTCCTAGAGTGAAATAAATCATCCTAAGATAATCAAGATATATTTGGATCAATAGGATCAAATATATTTTATATTTATATTTTTATTTATTTTTACTTATTTTTTAAATTGCGCATTTAATTTAAAACCTTAGTTAAACCAATTTAAAAGTTTTAAAAGTAATAAAGTTGCAAGACCAAGTAACCTCGCTTTTTCGTCTCTCAGTAATTTTAGTATAACTCTTTTCCTCGGTAATCTGGGAAAGTTGTTGGCCATCTCACACAAACAGATCTAAAAGAAGCACTAATTTATTAATTCTTACATAACGTTGAAATGTAAAAAAATTTGTTATTCGATTTTTTTCGCTTTTGCGTGCCATTTAAACGTCACTTTTAATTAAATTTCTGCTAAACAAGTAAAATACATACCTCCCCAAATAGACCTTCCCCAATTCTCTTCAGACAAATGAGTTTGTCTCGAGGCAGATTTACCAGGGATTCCTGACTTTTAAGAAAATATTTTGACATGGAAATTACGGAAGACGTCTGATCAAGGAGTGATATGCATTCTTCACTATTTTGTCCATCCACACTATTCGTAGCCTTTGGAGAAGATGCCACAGAGATATTAATAAGTTCCGATAAATCTTTGAGGTTGGAATTTGAATTGATAATACTTGTGCTGCTTTTCTGTTCTAAATTCACTGAGCATGTTGGAGAAGCAGAATGTCTTTCTTCATGATAAAGAATGATTGGGTAGAATCTCCTCAATGGGGATGGACTAGAAGGGGATGGGTAGGTTTTAGAACCGGAATCAAGGACAAGAGGTTTGGTGTATTTATGAGTGCCCTCATAAAACTCTGAATGGTTGGAATGAATATTATTTGTTATTTCAAAATTAGTAACATGAAATTAGTTGTAAATTATTTTTGATTACAAATTTAATTATTATTATTTATATCAAATTAACTCTAGAAAACTAAAATATAGTTGGGCAATGAGATCAGCCTCAGAAAAATCATTTAAAAAACTTTAAATAAATGAGTTTACTAGAATTGAATGATATGCCAACTGGTTGGTTATTTAATTTATTTATTTGATTAAAATCCTTTTCATAACTTCGACATGGGTTATATATATATGCAACTTAGCATAATTAAATAATCTTAAACACATCTGGATGTATTTAGGCAGTAACATTTGTTAGAATCCATGGAAAAAAAGACATTAGCTTTTCTTAACCTGACCAGTCCATGACCTGCGGCAATTCTGGTAGCATCCTCTCCCGGAAATAAGGCAGGATTTTGCTGTGAACATCATTTTTAGTCATTTCTTCATTCAATTCTCTTCCATTACAACGACAGGCACTCAAAGAAAAGAGGGAATTTCTGGAAACCTCTTTTCTGTTTATGAGATGCCCCTCTGACAATCTCATTAAGCTGTTACCTATTCGCCTTTCATGCATCCCACGTTTTGCAGTTTTAAACCACATACATTTCATCATTAATACTATCACGACGACGATGCACATTAACCCCAGCGTGGATGAAACAATGAAGAGAACATGAAAAGATATTTCAGAATGGTGAGAGTCCGCCTTTTTGACGTAGTGACAGCCATCAGTGCTATTTACAAAATCTGAATTTCAATTTATCATCAATATTATTAATCAAACGACACGATAAATGCAACCGTGTATCAAAAATATGATTTAAAAAAATAGATAAACACCAAATCTCTTTTTAAGTTTAAGCAATAAATCAACCAACACGATGAGAAGATGACTTCGCTGATAAGTAGCCAATCAAAACGAGGGAACATAAATACTTTAAGACTACTGCCGACTTGTCCATCAATTTGAATGCGGACCACTCGAACATTTTCTTCTGTTTGTTCGATATTTGAGGCGATTGTTAATTCCCTTGAAATTTGGTATTGCTGATCTATTGCAAAGTATAATGCAACTCTTTCAAAAACACCTGCCTGATATATAAAATTACTAAACTAAATTGTATAAAATATTTTTAATAATAGAAAATATTCCATTAATTTAAATCGTTTGAATCTATCCTAACTTGTTTCAAGGCTTCATCGAGGAAAACCACATCAACGTGATTGAAACACCTCAGACCATCAAATACAAACTCGATCGAAATTGCACCCTGATTCAATTCTTCCCTTTTCCAACCAAGCCAGCCTTCGTTCGGAGATTGGTACGATACGCTCGTCACCCCATCCACCAAGTACCCGATACCTCATTAGATATAATTTAAGTGACAGGTTTTCATTTATTTACATACACATTGTAATTTATACGATACAATATAATATAATATAATAATGTAATGTAGCAAGCATTTCCAAAACCTTGCTCTAATATCCCTCTGGTGATCTGTCCGTCATAAACAGCATCGGTCAGATTGTACGAGTCAAACGAATTGACATTCAACGAACTTTGATTCACGTTTAAATTTATTAAATGACCTTGAGGAACATTGTAATGTAGTAGGCCACCTTTGAACAGAGATTATTTAATTAAATGTAGTTATAATATAATTATGAATGATAAATTATGATTCTAGAGATTGGACAAAGCATTCTTGAAGTTCAAACTAGTGCGGTATGTAAATATATATGTACGCATATTATTTTACTTTCACTTTATAGACCACTAGCTCCGAATATTTAACATACCGGCTTCATGATTCTAGATGACAGTTGTTGATGTTATTAATATTATTTTTTATTTATTATTATTTTTAATTTATTAATTATTCTAATACAACTAGTGTGATAATATTATTATTTTTCGACCTACTCAACCATTGGCATCCGTAGACTTCAACCCTGAGGCAAACTGTTCTCGTGTGGTTGGACACAGGAAAGAATCGAATCATTGAAGCAACAACTGGTCTTCCAAAATTTCTTCTCTCTGCAGCGTAAGTATTGGAATTTCCGGGGAAAACCTGGCAAGCCAATTATTATTTGAAGTCGATTAATTTTTTAATTAATTCGATTAATGAGGTCGATGCATTTAATAAACGTTAAATTAGTTATTCGTGAGGTCATTTCAATGAACTTAGGAGTGAGATGGCTTGAAATGTCTGACCTGGTCGATTTTTATCCAAGGAGTCGTATTTTTTCTCTTGTACTCCACGGTGAACCATTCCATAAATTCCTGGCCCTGTTTATAATCATTGTAATATTAGATTCATATTTACGTCCGCAATATCTACTGTGAAAAATTCTGGTGAATCTCAGTAAACCTCACCTGACCTCTTCCAAATCGACCTTGTACTTCCACTCCTGTGATCTTATGAAGGTGAATGAGATCAATTTCCAGCCAATCGCGAGAATTCCTTGCAACAGGATTGGCAGGGCACCAGGCCCCTCCCTCTCTGTCTTGTCTTATTCTGTTATTAATTACATTAATAGTATTTATGAATGACTGCTTGGATATATTGTTCAGTTCTTTATAACCGAATTAATTAAGGTAGATATTTTTTAAATTCTAAATATAATTTTAATTCGTAATATCTGAGATTTGCGCATATACTAAAATAGTTTTTCATAATTTAAATAATGCGTGGATTATTTTAAACATGTATCTAATTAAATAGTATGTAACGTTTTAAAAATTACTGCATCTATCCACAATATTAATTTAAGGATAGTGATATTTAAAACAATGTTAAATATTAAAAGTTGCCTGGAGTTTTGAGGTCCTACGACTTTCCAGTCGAAAGAAGAACTGGCACTCAATTGTTCGTTCTTTATTTTTCCACTTTCCATTCCAAGACCTGAACTGCAATGTTTTGCTATAACTGTTCCCTCTCCATAAAGACAGGACAATGTCCAAAACAGTAATCTGTTGATATTCAATATATAACCTCAGTAACATCGATTTACAATGTCTAAGTACAACATGTATTTCTAGTACATTATTTATGCCTTCTCACCTGATTAATAACAGCATTTGAAATGTTATTTTTGGTAATTCTGTCATGGTCAATGTTACCGTTGCTAGGACGTTGTCATCATAACCAATTGGCGCGAGAACCGCTTATCGATCTTCCAATCGTAGCAAGTTGAAGGATGTTAGGAGAGTTAATGAATAAGGCCTTACTGCTGCTTCATGCTGTAGTGTTAAAAATAACTCGAAGAGTAGTTAGTTAACTCTAAGTTTATAACCTATTTTTAAAACGAGAAAAGAAAGTAATGAAGTTCGGGCTTCTCATCCTCACCGAAGAACATTTAACTCTCAAAGACATTCCTAAGCGAACAGATGCGAAAGCACACTTAAATGGACACAAATTCGCATGCAGCTGTGCAAACAAATAGCTTGCAATTGCACAAACTTATCCATGTAGTTGTGATGCATGATTGTGATGATAAGAAACGAATCAATATCTTTTTATGAGCTTAATTAATTAATTTTTGGGATCAATTAACAAAGTGTAAAACTATCGATGAGGTCACGGGTCAAGGGGACGTTGTCTGGGCAAACTAATTGTCATGTGGAAATAAGTGAGGAAATATTAACAAGACTTAACATTTAAAAAGAACGAATTAACATTTAAAAAGAATGGTGGATCACTACGAAAGTTACATATTTGTAGGGTTGTAAGTCAGATATAACCTGAAAATAAAGCAAGTGCTCGGTTAATATCACTAGAAAAGTTTTTTTTTGCTACAGTCTGGAATTACTAGTGATTAGAATTAGCAACGGTGTCTGCTGGCAACTTTTCTCGTGTTAAATCATTATTACTTAACACTGATTTTTAGATTTTTAACAATAGTCGATTAATGTTCTGTTTGGCACTGCTTTTTTCTCAATCGATGTTGACTATTCTAATATTTTAGCTAAGGCTGGTGGTGTGTATGATTGGCTTAAGAACACCCCATCGACCATATAAATAAATAAACATTTTTTCCAGATGCAAATTTATTTTTTGGTATGTGAATGTACAAAGTGCATTTATTCTAATTACTGAAAAATCAAATCGTCATTGGACAAAGGCACCTATAAACACAGAAACATGAGAAAAGGATCAATTTTAAGTGTCGAAGCACTTTTACAAAGTATAGTAGAATAACTTCTTCACATGTTTAATCTCATATGTAGGTCATGCTAGTCGGTTAAGCCATCATCATCATCATCATTACTGCAAACATTATTTGCTCCTAAGCTTCATCACCATCCAAGTATCGTTACCATTTCCAGTGATTGATCACACATGGAAGCAATGGAAGCCGATGCTCTTAACGATAATAATTTCAAGAAGAGGTCAATCCATGATGACTGACTTAACAAATTGCAAAATGACCTCCCATGAAACCGACAGAATTACTGGCTTCTAACAAATTGAAAACTTTCCGGTTAGCGTATTCTAACAATCAAAGACTATGTTAAGACAATATTAAAAACCTTTATATAAAACCAAATATTTGTATATTTGTTAAAACCAATCTCACGCACTTTTACAATAATCGAGAACTTTCTCTAGGATATCAATTCGAATTAACAACAACAAATAATTATAATTAAAACAAATAATATTAATAATTATAACGAAAGTATATTTGATGTATTTCATTTCTTATGCCATTGAAATAATGTTTAATCAATTGTAAAAAGTTCTTGCTTAAGCTTGGAGGATATTAAGTTCGAATATTAACAACATTAACAACTCTACTGAGCAAAAAATAACTATTATTATAATCTAGCAAAACAAAAAATTAAACATTAAAAGTTTTACATTTAGTTTACTTTTTATTGTGTACAACTTATGCTAAGTAAAAAATCTTTTTTTGGGAGACCAAATACTCGCTTTTCAAACCATCGAAAGTTCCTATTCAGGTCGACCATGGCAACCATTCACAGTAACTAAGGCAGTGATAATATCATAAGAATGCTCGTATGAAATAAATTGTTATAACAAGATTCTGATTGAATACTTGAATTATTATCAGTTTTTGGAACATACAAAGTTGTTCGTCATTATTTTAAAATTAATTCTTAAATGTTTGTAATGTCTTCGCTCACCGACTCTGACTACTCAGAAAGTGAGATAAGCAGCAGTCAATGCAAAATCAAGCAAAAAATACGGCAAATGAGATCTAAATTAAAAGTCTGTTATAAGTTTTAGATTTGCTCAAAACTTTGTAATGTCAAAAGTAACTAATTTCAGAATGCAGACTCAAAGATACGAAATATGAAGGAGATTGCTGCCAGAGGAGAGGAATCAATAATAGGACAGATTAATAACGTTGAATCGGTCACAGATTTATTTTATTTATGTGATTATTCTAGTTTAAGCATAGAGATGAAAAGCAGGACACTAAATTTATATTAGTGGTGAAATTGGAGATAAGGCTTTTTTTAATGATAAAATGGTAAGCAATACTAATTTACAGAAAGCAATAGTATTAACATTAACATTAACATTGCCAAAAGACATAAGTGCATATTTAATCTGAAAGTTGTCATCAGAAAATTTCAAAACAAAATTGAATTTTTGTGGTTGCAAGTTTTTGGTGACCTGGAACTAAAAACCCCAATAACATAAGCATCCAACAAATCATAACATATTAAAAATTGTTTCCAAAGCTCAAGCGGGATCTCAGAGAAAAAGAAGATATTTTATTAAAGTTGAAAGTGGGTGACCTAAATCAGCAGTCTTACTATCGCAATATGGGTAATTTTAGAAATTAATTAATTTAATAGAAGTATTTATTTGATTTTATGACTGTCTGCTGTGGAATCTCACATATTTGATTTCTACCAAGCAAATGCTAGGATGCCATATCAAGTGAGACAGACCCTAATTCTGTTTTGCTTCACTCAAATGGCTTAGTTTGATTGTATCATCTCGAATTCAAAACTTAATTTAGATTGTTGCTTAACAAAAGTGAATGTTATGAAAACTGTTGGCATTTCTTTTCCATGTCTGAAGTTATAATTCAATAAACTAGTAGAATTTACTTTTTCAAAATACAGGACTCCATTTTTGGTAAAGAAGTATGGGATATTAAGAGACCACCAGAATATCCCCATCGCTCACAGAGTTGTCAGAACCTCTCTGGCAGAGTTCATTTAAATGTGGGCGACCAACCAGTGAAGGCTTTAGATGAGACAATTGATCACCATCCTTCTTGGTTGGTACTGTTAGCAATGCGATAAAAATTTCAAGGGTACAGACAAGTGAATTGTATTTTATCAGGAATGAAGAGATGAAAAGACAAATAGAAGAGATTGAGGTTTGTCAGTACTGTTGAAATTCTTAGTGACTGGTAAGTTAGACTTCGTAATAACTGCAAGTTTAACAAATTATTTTAATTAATGAGCTAGGAAAACATGATGTTATAACGCATCTAATGTATGATGACATCAACAGATGAAAAAGGTCAAGAATGAGCTTTTAAAAGAGTCTTTGTTGAAGGTCTGATGGTTTTATTTTTGTGAGATCTTTCGATTATTTGCAATACTTTACGATTCATGGTTTAGACAATTGCCACACATTTTATTTGTAACAGACAATGTACCCATCTATATATACTGTCATAGTATTTTATGCTTTATATATATTTATTTTGAAATATGCAAAAGCTTATTCTTTCATTTAGGCACTAAAGTGAGTAAGTGTATATAGCAGTGATGAAGGTGGTTGTAATGATGAGAAACATTCTGTGTTTGTAGAAAATATATTTATCTTATTCTTATCATTATTACAATTGTCACATCATATAGTATTGTTAACATAACAATCATCTGCTTAACTCTGCTAGAATTCCTCTGATCAACCACATGTAAGTAAGATTAATCCGGATATTCAATCAAAGCTTCCCATCAGAGGTTTGTCATAATTCTGGGATGTGATAATTGCTCTTTGATTTTTGATCTCTCATTTTGCAACAGTTCAGGATCATTATCCACACCAGGACAGAGTTCGACATTTGAACCAAGTTCAGGCAGGTCTTAGGCTTTTTAAGTTTTTTAACCTCTCTAACTAATAGCATAAAGTTATAACAATAACTAATAATAATACTAAATTAACTTTCACCAAATAATTGAGATATAATTTTTTACATTGTTTTTATAGTATACATTACATTAATTAGTATAATAATAGCTACTATTAGCAATAATATTAATAATATGTTGGAGTGATGATGATGATATTCAGATGCTTGCCTCAAAGTTGAAGTCGTCCGAAGACCAAATTGCCATCGTCAAAGGAAAGTACAGTCTTTTGGAATCAGAAAATGAACGCTTGATTGATGACTCAAAAAAACTCAGGTCCACCATTGAAGAGTTGAGTGAAGAGGGCAGGACTCTAAGAGGAGCATTAGAAGAAATGAAGATCAAACTCAAGGAAAGTGAAATGAGTTTTGCAAAGTAAGGGCTTAAAATAATTAATAAATTATTATTAAGTCAACTGGCATGTTGACTGTTTTATGCATTAACCACAATTAGGTTAAGGTTAGGAAATTACTGAGTGGATCATATTATTAATAACAGAAAGTGTTCAAATACCAAAGCAACAATGATAGTACAAATAGGAAAAGATGCTCAATCTAAGAACAATAATAATTACTTAACCAACTTAGAACAGGTTTAACGATTTTAATAATTTCATGACTCCTTGAACTAGTTTAAAGACAGAAAATGATAGAATGGAGACAAAGATGTCAAAGAAAAGAGCAAAAATGAAGGAGATTATTTCAAAAGTGGAGTCTTTAACCTCTGAACTGAAGGCCGTTCAGGGAGGTCGAGGGTCAGTCGAGGGTCTGAAGAGGGATGTCACATCTCTCATGGTTCGGAAGACTTCAGTGATTATTTTGTTTATGATGGCATCATATCGTAAGCCTTCAAATAAAAAACATGTATTCATAAAATACATATATTATATATATATGTTATTATATCTCACTTTAAATTAATTTGTTAGATATTATTTAATTAGTTTGTGCGGGTGGCAACAATTATGCACGGTTACATTGTGAAGTGTCGTGTTTGCAACCCAGCCTGTACTTGGGCAGGGTGCTATATTTATGGTAGAACAATTAAAGAGCTTTCACATCCTATGCACACGAGGCACTTGTGAGAAGATGGAAAGATCGGCTAAATAAACAAAATAAAGGATTCATTAAGATGTCAATGTTTTGGTCATTTTCATTCTTATTAAAGGTGTTTATCAGTAAATATTATTTTATTATAATTTATTATAATTAATTATGTGAATTGAATTACAACTAAATGGATCCATCCTAAAGGAGGAAAGAATGCACCTGGAAGGGAAGCTCAGAATGAAGGAGGAGGAGGTGGATGAGCTAAAGAAAAGATTGCAAGAATCAAGAGATCAACTGAAGGATGCCAAGTTGAACATTCAGATGGTTAAATAATGATGAATATTTTGATGAATGGAATGTTTTATTCAATTAAACTCTCTTTAATTCCAGCAAATAATTTTATTTTTGTATTTTCAGCTGCATTACTTGGTTTTGTTATTTGAAATGTTTCAAATTAAGGTTGAGAGGGACCTGAGCCTCGTAATGGGTGACAAGAAGAGGCTGCAACTCCAACTTCTGCACACATCATCCACAAGTCATTCCAGTACTTGTTTCGAGGTATTTTTCTTCTCCACTGATGCCTGCATTTTAGTCATAAGAAAATTACATCTAATTTTGGAAGGATTAAATACCAATTAAGTGTAAAATCAACAAAACGAGATTATTTAGTTCAAACTGAGACTATCCATCTAGAGACTAGATAAAAATGCTGACAATATTTCAAAAGGGAATGCTGCTGGATTTTAGCATGGGGGCTCGGACCAGTCAGGACAAAGATGTGGTAAGATGATGTTATGATGACGATGTTGATGGTGTTATTAAAACCCCCACTTACTCATCAATTTTATAAATGTTAAATTCACTCACTCCTTATAGTGACCATTGACAACTTTAATGCATTTCTTTCAATAAAAAATTATAAAAAATAAATTTATTCAGAGAGAAGCTGCACTGTTGAAGAAGCTAATGAATATGGAAAAAGAATTGAAACGTTTTAAGGTTAACCAACATCATCATCATCATCACAATTATTATTATTGCTATCATCATCACAGTTATTGTTGTTATCATCATCATCATTATGTAGGATTCCTGGAGAGTGGAAAAAAGAAGAAAAGAATTGCTTCGGAGGAGGATTGGTCCTTCTTCGTTGGAAAAATCTGACGCTGAATGAGTGGAAACCATTGTGTCAATTCATTATTATTTTAATGTCATTTACTAAAAGTATGTAATATCTGCATGACTGGAAATGTTTATTATTGCATTGGCATAAACACATAATAAATTTATAATAATTATCAATAATTATTAATATTTAAGAATAAATATATAATAACATAATTAATATTAATAACTGTAGTAATTACATTTATTACGAAATAAGTAATTATGAATGTGTTACTAGATATGATAAAATATTAAAAATAATAAAAATTTATTAGTTAACTGGCTTAAGCTGATGTTAATTAAGAAAGTTGGATGATGAAAGTTGTGCTTCTGTTTGACTTTTTGCTTAAGTTGCAGTTGTCATTGAATTTCTGTTTGTTTTGTACTGAGTTGTTTTGGGGATTTGCATTGATGTTTTTTAAATTCAACTGCTTTTAGACTGTGGCATCAAATTCGACTTACCTTCCTGTTCGCCTGGGGTTCTTGGTTCAGACCTGACATCAATGGCAATCCAGCCATTTTGGCAGTGTATATATTTGTGTATAGTTTGACTATATACTGGATAGCGTACAGCAAAACAATGATAGTAGATAATTGTGCAACGTGTGTTGTGTAATCATGAGTTTGCAATGCTGTTACAGTCGGCCCGATATTGACACAGATGCAGGTTTAACAGCATGATCGCCTTAATTATTTGGATTTTCACCAGAGCGAGTTGTTTTGCTGTCAAGGTGCTGCAATTTATTTTTGAAGGCACGATGCCAAATGATGTTGACATATCGCGTGTTACTTCACAAATTGTCGTGTTAAAATAAAATTAGTTGTTTTATTTTGATTTGTTTTTGGGTGCCTGAGGACGATGATTAGCGAAAAATCTGTGGACACGTCTTGTTTTTACTGATTGGCAAGAAGTTACAAGACTAATATTCTCTGTTAGGTGAGTCATGACTGCTATTGAGTCATGTCATTAATTAGCTTTACTTAATTAACCGTTATTGTAGTATTCCTTAATGTAGGTAGTGTTCCATTCATGACACTTAGGTAAAAAAAAAATATGAGCCTCTTTTATTCTTACAACGATGAATGATGAACCGGATATTAGGATGGGAAAGAAAGTAATTCAAAACCAAATTAAGAAATTGCTGGAACATGTTCATTTTATTCCGAAAATTTTCTTTTTAAAGGGAGTCGTATTGGGAAGCACGTCCATCCATTACGAGTCTTATAATCCGACGGACCTCTCATTTTAAGTTAATGACCTGATATGGTAATAATCATTAACGATTTGGCAATTTGGTAGCGATAAAAAAAAGTAAGCTCCATGCTAACATTATGAAAAAAAAAACGAATTAATCTTAAACGGTTTATCATCCGACACTGTTTTTTCTAATCTAATTCAAATCCAGATGCTATTAGAAGTGCCTTGTGACAGTAAATAGGCGGAGGGAATGTTGAAGGAATAAACAGAGTGCTTCCATAGCAACCATGTGCTTCCATAGTAACCATGTGCTTCCATCGCGTCACGAAACAGACGCTAAAAGGCTCTCAACGCTCCTGAATTTCGCGATCGCTTCAAAACGTTCGTGTCAGAAATAAAAACCACCTTTAATTAAGTTGAAGAAGTTTTAGAGAAATAATAATATTAATATAATTTCAGGACGGTATAAATATTCAGTGATATTATAACAACGAGTGATTTATAATGTTATATAAATGGTTAGTGAAAACTGTTAATATTATAAAGTAATTGAATTCATTAATTAAATTCTGATATTTCTTGTAAAGTGAAAGACTAAATTATTTATTACTTGATATTAACAAGACAATTATTATTATTGTTGTACACTTAGTCCATATTTTTGAATTGTTATAATAATACTCACTTTATAATAATAATAATAACAACTATAATAATAATATCCGATTCTGATTCGATGGCTCTACTTTGTTAGGGCGCTCTCAAGTGCTCTGCGTGGCAGACTGGGTTGCGAACACGGCACATTTTGGTTGTTGCAATCCATACCTTACTTACTTACCCTGCATGCCTGTTATTATTAATATGAAAACATTATTATTAATCGAAACCCAAAACTTCTGCTAAAATTTCATATTTAATGAAGGTAAATTTATAGAAAATCAGAAAATTTTTAAATGCTTTAAGCAATACCCATAAAATTTAAGGAATGTAATTTTTAATCAATCAGTAATTAACAGAGTTGACTTTTGATGCACAACGAAAGCGACTGCACTCGTTGCATTTGTTTTTTATTATTATTTAACTTCAATATTATTTATTATTAATAATATGAACATTCAAGTTAATCATTTCGATTATTGAATATAATTAAGATATTATTGCCGAAAATTCTGGAAATATTGCCACGAAGGAATCGGCACGCAAGCTTCTTGATGGACGCAGAGGATAAAAGGAAAGGCCATGGTTTGCAAAAGAGCCTGTTATTACTGGGGGGAGCGGTTCTTGTTAAATATTTTATACCAAATATTTCATGCTCTCATATCTGATGCCAGATTATTAGTGTATCTCTTGTCGCTCGAGGCATACAATATTTTGTTCTGAAATTGATATACAGTGGGTAATCTTAAGGGTAATTATATTCAAATTGTTTACTTAAGTGGACACAAAATTCTTATCAACAGTGCTGTTTTCAAAATTGTGAGTTTAAATTTTATTATTAATAAATTACTTAGTCTCTCGGCCGATTCATCTAATCGAAACTTTTATGTGTCAATTCTATGATTAAAATATATAATGATAAGTTTTTGTTATATTATCTTAATAGGTGATTTTGATGCATATTACAAATTATGATGAAATATTTGCCTTTGGTTACGGAATAATTTAAAAAAATGCAGAGTCCGTTTACTCTGCTTTTAAAGAATGAGCAAGGAAATAAATTTGATGTTTCTGTTTGGATATCTCATAATCATCTCCATTTGTTGGTCTTCCGAAGGTCACAACAGTTATGAAGGTAGTTTAACACACGCAACTTTGGAATGGGTACAATAACAGCCATTAGTAAATAAGTTATTAGTTAAGTTCAATAAGGTAAACTTCAAGCATATAATGCTTATATTAAATTGGTAATACAAATAAGAACACAATTAATAATGTTAGTATGTCGGCAATTAAATGTTTGTTATATTAAAATTACGCAATTAACCTAGCATTCAATGCAAGATTCAAAATGTTTCAGTCATTCGATATAATTTCGAATCCAGGGAGCGAAGTCAACAGCAACAACAACAAGGAACTGAGGAGAACTTACCAAAGACATTTCAGATCGTTAATGAGGTCAGACTTGATAGGTACTTGATATGAACATTCAAATATATCCGATATACATCAAATATATATCCGATATATCATTAATCCATCTATTTTCTAACCCAATCGTTCGTCCATTCCACTGAAAATTGTTTCCACCGGCTTGCAGTGACGAGAGCAAATTGTGTGGTAAATGGGACAGCTGGTGCATACCTGAGACTTCAAATCCCGCCATGAGATGCTGCAGCAGACTGACATGCAAATGCAACTTCTGGCTAACAAGCTGCAAATGCAGGAACAGCGTTTTCGGAAAACTCTGGTGACACAAGGAGAACGGGAAGCTGCGATAAATAAACATTTATCATTTATTTATTTATCACTGAAACTATTCGATAATGACGAGATAATAACACAAATTTTGAAAGTTCGCCTTTTAAATTATATATTTTAAATTTTGATTGAAAAAGAATTTTAGACGTCAATTAAATTATTTTAGATCGACTTAAAATTCAAATAACATGAAAATTTAAGCATTATTTTTCGTAAGCAATAATGGCAACTTCCTTGATTGTAATAACATTAATTAATAATATTAAAGCTAATAATAATATTATTAATAATATTAACAGCCAAACGGCTTTATATCCTAAATAGGTTAACTATAAGCTTACTAAATACTAAGTCCATGTGTGGAGTACTTATAAGTAGCAATATTAAAACCTGCCTTTTGTCGAGAACCTTGAAAACCTGCCTAGAGGTTGTCATCACGCATAACATTATCAAACATAACCACAGTAGATTTCCGTGAATTCATTTATTACTTAAAGAAGAACTCCAACGGGTAACAATCTAAATTTTTAAGTTGAAATAGTTAAGAGTTTTATTATTAAATGAAGTAGAAAGCATAGTAACATAATTGATAATTTGATTTAAGTGAGGTAATCTGTCGTGGCCTTCATAATTAATTATATAATAATTAATATTATTTATCATAAAAATGATTAAGTGATGAAACTAAGTGAAATTTGTATTTGATTAATAAATCTTCACGCGCATTGGTTTAAATGACAAGGGAATGTTTGTTTAAGCGGATCTTGCGTGGTAAACAATTGCAAGTACTTCAAATGAACACGCCATGTCAGTTTTGATAGTCATCATGGTAATTTACCAATGTGCACTTATGCTTATTCTTGTGGCACTTTTATTAACTTATTCTTAATTAAGGATATCACCGGCACGCGATCCACATGGAAAGCTATTTGAAATACAGACGATTAGCAAAACAAGGTCCATTATATTAATTACATGTCTTTTATTTGTAATTGTCATTAATGTAAAAAAAAACTAATGTAAAAAAAAAGCTAAACTTTATAAATATGTGGCTAAATAACATACGTCCTAATGTGTAATTATACCATGTTATAAGTTTAATTAACAAATTAATAACCATGTGTTAAATTATTAATTAATCTCTTATTCATCTAACTCAAGGAATACTCTGAATACAGCCTATACTCTAAAGAGAAAAACATCCGTAAAAGCAAGTGGGATATAAAAGCAATGTTCGTACAAACTCTCGAAGTAACTACAGGCAATTGTATGCTTTGTAAAACGGCATTAAAGTATATCGCATCTTCTTTCAATAACTGCATTTGATTCTAAATTATTCTATTATTTTTAATTTTAATATGAATTCCGTCAACTTTTGCTCATCATATCCGTTAACACTACGTGATCGTAAATTGGTCGGTATAATCGGCATTATAGAAATTATTATTGGCCTTGTTTACGTGATATTGGGATCTTTTATGCTGCCCATATGCCTCATAACGGGAAAATGCGGATACTCTATGGCCATATCTGCCTATGCTGCTTGGAGTGGTGTTGTGGTGAGCGGAAATACAGATTTATGTGGAACTAATAATTGTATTAATAATAACCACAACAGCAACAATAAAAATAATAATAATAAATAATAATAATAATAATAATAATAATAATAACAATAATAACAATAGCAATAGCAATAACAATAACAATAACAATAACAACAATAATAATAGTAATAATAATAATAATAATAATAATAATAATAATAATAATAATAATAATAATAATAATAATAATAATACTAATAATAATAATAATAATAATAATAATAATAATAATAATAATAATAATAATAATAATAATAATAATAATAATAATAATAATAATAATAATAATACTAATAATAATAATAATAATAATAATAATAATAATAATAATAATAATAATAATAATAATAATAATAATAATAATAATAATAATAATAATAATAATAATAATAATAATAATAATATAATAATAATAATAAAATAATAATAATAATAATAATAATAATAATACTAATAATAATAATAATAATAATAATAATATAACACTATTGAAATCAATTACAAATCGTATAATAAAGACCTGAAAACATTTTTCAAATTGCAAATGCACTGCAGCACATTTCTTTTTAAAATATGCATTAATCTATTTATGTATCTTAATCCAATTAAACATGCCTAATATGTTTAAAACATAATACGAAAATTGCATCAGTTAAAGATGTATAATTTAATATTTTATAATGTTTAACTAAGATTTTGTTTACATCATTTATTTAATAATTTATATCCGTACCATACAATGTTTGTAATATTTAATTTTATTTTAATCTTTTGTAGTATTTTGTATGGCTATATTTTTTGCCTAAATTTTAATGAATATTTCTGCAATTTTCTGTTACTAATATACACAAAAATAATTTTCATCTTTCATCTGGATTAAAACCATAATTTATAGATATTACAAGAAAATTTTTTAATTATTATTAAGAATATAAATACATAATTTAACTCTGCATGAACCTGTGACACTCAATAAAACTTTAGTTTATATTAGTATCTCATTCTTTACATCTGTTGTGATAAGTACTCACTCACCGATTAAAAGTTAATTAATAATTTATCTAATCATGACATCCTTTAAGTCTATATTCAATGTTCGATTTTTGAAGGATTGACCAGAATTTTTATAAAACTATATTATCATGTAAAGAAATCGTGCTATCGTAATAAAAATGTTTTTAATATGTTTTAACAATATTTTTACGTACATCAAAGCACTTACAATACTACTATTTCTAATGATTAAATAATGATTAAATCATAACAGTTTTCAATCGCTGGAGCGTATGGATGGGAATGTTACAAGAAACCTAAGCAATCATCACAGGTGACCTCCAAATTTTTTTATATTTGCCTCATTTCTGTAGCTCAAGACTTGACCAGAATTAATTTCAGTACTCCTTTCATTCAATTTATGCTAACATAACTTGTAAAATAACAATCATTTAATTCTAAAATAGTTTTACTTGTAAAATAATAAAATCTTATAATAACATTATATAAAAACATTGTCGATATGATCAGGTGGTGAGCTTGTTGGTGTGGTCCGTGATATCAGCCATGTTGTGCGGCATCTCCTTTTCACTGGCTGTATACGACAGCCAGTACTACACCTACTACCTCGTCGCCGATCCCAGCTCTGAAAATCATCTGGTTAATTTGCTCAATATTTGAATATTAATTAAATTATGGTCGCAATTAGCAAGTTTTTCTTTTATAAATTTCAATATAAAAGGACAACATGTCACTCAAAATGATAATTGTATTTGTTAGTACTTTTCCCACTTTTAACTGATGACCTTTAACCTCTTCAAGCTGATTGAAACAAGTGAAAATAAACTAAAAAGGGCATTTAGCATCGCCTTAGCCATTCTTGGAATAATAGAGGCTAGTCTGGCAATAGCAAGCTCTATCACATGTTGTCGAGTCTACGGATGCTGTCAGGATTCAACAGAGATGGTGCAGAGTGAAATTGTAAGTTTTTCTTTTTGGAATTCTATTTAAGAAAATTATAATTCGTCATTTTGATTGTAAGCACTCATTTTGTACCACGAACAAATCAAACTCATTTTCTTGGTTCACTGCAATTTCTGATAATACGCCAATTGAGCTAATATTTTTCTTTTAATTTTATTCTAATTAGGGACCACCAGCAAATTGAAAAAAACTGATTGCAAATTAAACGAATCCAATGGCTCCTGAACTTATTTGATTAAAAGAGTGCTGAAAAAAAAGCAAAGAAGAAACTAATTAATAACTAATAACATTAAAAAATTAATTATTAAACGGACCTTCGACAATAATCGTTAACTTACCAAATGTAATATTCTACGATGATAAAGGTTAAATTAAATTAAAAGAAGAGGATTTCTAATATAAGTTTCGTGATTTAATTAGAATTATAGAACTCAAAGACAATATAGACTTAGACGCTATAAATAACTCGAGACTTCTGTGCAAAACAACTGCGACGATCACCTCCCCTCCTCCGGATTTGAACCAATCCCAAAAATGTTTCTAATGAATCCATTTTTTATGGCCATATAAATGTAAAAGCGAGTTTATTCAATGAACAATAAGAAATCTTCATTTAAATTGATCATTAATCTGTCAGATCAGTCAACCTTCAGAGCTTCTGTAGCTTCCTTTTTCTGACCATGGCATCGACTTTGTCTGTGTACTCCTTCACTGAAGTTTTCTTTTTCTTTTGCACCTTCGTCTTCTTCTCAGGTTTATGTTTCTTGAACTGTTTCTTTTTTTGTTGCACTTGCTGGTTTACTCTCGGCTTATGCCTGGTCTTCGCACCCGAATGGCTCGGGAAAATTTTCTGTCCTGGCTTGGGATTCGGGACTCGAGCCGGGTATTGGAACTTCTGCTGTGTTTTGCCCTTGAATTTTAAGTCTTTTGGAAATTTATCAGGATTCTGAAAGTATTGTAATGTGAGTTTAATAATTTGTTATTATATACAAAATTACGTCATGACTGTAGATCTCAAAATATAAAAAAAATCCACATTGACACAATCAATTACAGTAGATCAAAATCACTTCACCAAAATCAAAAAACCTGCAATATTTGCCAGTGAAATGTTAAGATCAAGCTAATTTGAATTCCAAACGGTTACACAGCATCAACAAAGACGTTCGATCGAAAACCATAAGCACCACCTTAGACTTCTCCAGCCTCCTCTGTCTTAGTTCGTAGACTGCTTTGTTCTCCAAGGAAAATTCAACAATAAGTCTCTGAATTAAAAGAACAGAGTTAAGTTAATATTCAAAATAATAATTACAAATCACAAAGTAAATTATCACAAAAAAATTATTTCACAACACCAAGTACCTTGTTGTCGCCAAAGATCGGCACATTGTTTGTTGCCTTAACGGCTGCTAAGGCATGCTGGTGATCTGTGAAGCTGACGAAGCCAAAGCCTTTTGACCAGCAGAGGCCTTGACTTCTGGGCTTTGAAAGGTCTCTCATTATCCTGCTCTGTAGAGGTATTTGAATTATTACATAATATTGGAATATATAATAATTATATAATAATAATCTCTCATTATCCTGCTCTATAGAGGTATTTGAATTATTATATAATATTGGAATATATAATAATTATGTAATAATAATTATCTCTCATTATCCTGCTCTGTAGAGGTATTTGAATCATTATATAATATTGGAATATATAATAATGTAAGACTAGCCATGCAAGAAAAAATGCATTTTGAATAATAATTTTCACAATTACAATAAAATGTTGCAACAACCCGCTAATAATAATGTGAAGCAATTGCAGCAATATAACCTCAGTGATCTTAACATCCTTGCCACCTCCAACAGCTTTAAGGAAGGCCTGCTTGAGTCTCTTGTCGTCGACTTCAAAAGGAATGTTCCTCACGCACAGTCGGATAGGGGAGACAAAGATGTTTGGGTTCTTTAGCTTCTCTTTCGTTGTGGAAAGAATCTAGAATCAGATGTCAATGCTTCAGCTGTTAGTTGTGAATGTGATATTGTTAGTTGTGAATTGTTGATGTTGACTTTAAAGCCTTTTGATGCAGAAACATAACAGGTATGTATTAATACTCTAGATTAAGAATTTTAGAAAAAAAGTAAGTACAAAGTGCTATTACGTTGTCCCTCATTATATGGTCTTCCTCGCTCATACCGGCAGCTGCATCCGTACCGCGACGAATCACTAAAACAATAAGAATGTTAACCTTTTCATCGGTGGCTAAAATATGTCTCATGTTATGTGAAATACATAAGTAAGGCAATCAGTTCAAAAAGGGATGACAAGCAGTTTCATTTTCCATCATTAATTACTAATTTGTTATCTATCTTGACACTGATAAAATTATATTATTTCACTACTATCAAGTAAAAATAAGAATGTAATATCAAAGGTTACAAGAATTTGAAGAGAAAAAGGAAATAAATAAAAAAATAATTGCACCCACACGTCAGTCTGATGAGATGTAGATTCCTCCGAGAACCTTCGTCTTCTCTGACCTGTTTTTGAAATTTCGTCTTGGCCTCATCCTTGGTAACTGCCAGTGTCACATTCAACTTCCTTCCACTTACGATAAATCTCTCCTCCTAATGGTGATGTCAAACAAATTTTAATAACTTCAAAAGTTACAATGTTTTGTCTTATCCATTATTAACTGTTTGCCCATTTGTCCATTATTAACTATTTGTTAAAACACTAGTATTATAAATAAAATATAATTAATAGCTTAAGAAGATCAAACTGAGCATACATTATTTTTGCACTCATCGAGGCACTTTTCTGCTGCCTCCTTATTCCTGAATCTCACAAAAGCCATGCCTGTTGATTGATCAAATAAGTCCATATCAAAAATATTCCTGAGTTAAAATTTTTAAAAACAACTTTAATACATCCAAATATATAATTAAACAAACCCAGTTATGTGAGACAATAATAGATAATAAGAGTAAATGTACTTCTTGATCAACTAACCCCTTGACCTCTCCGACTTCTGATCGACAACGATTCTGCAGTATTGAATTTCACCGAATTCCTCAAAAAACTCTTCCAGGTCATCCTCCACAGAGTCAAATGACAAGTTCCTGTTCAAAGTGAGTCATCATTCTTCCAATTATGACTCGTGAAGCCGAATTGTAGCAGAAAATTACCTTATAAAAAGTGTGCGCCCATCCTCTGCATCATTGTTGTTCAGAGGCCTGTCCAGTTTCATCTTTTTCTGAGGAGGACCTTTGGAAATAAAATTAATGTTGCAAACAAATGCTTACAATATAAGTACTTTATGAATCCTAACCATTTTCATTGTCTTCATCATTTGCTTCCTCATCATCACCATCCTCCTCATTATCATCATCATCATCATCCTCTTCATCATCATCAATATCGTCATCATTCTCAACATCACTTTTACTCTGGTCTTCCTCATTATCACTGTCATCATTACACTCCATTTTATATTCATCATCATCATCATCATCATCCTGAATGTCCGAGACTTCATTCTTATTTTGTTGTTTTTTGTTTCCAAATTTTTGTCTAGTTTTAGATTTGGCGTGTGCAGCTTTATTCTGGGTTTCACTGCTATTGTCGTCTTCATCATCATCATTCTCTTTGTCTATTTAAAGGCAATAAAAATGTTAATCTAATCAGATGTTACATTTAATAACCATGATCATTAATTTAAAAACAATTCTAGTTCAACATAAGAATTTCTTTTCAGGGACAGGTTATTTTCTTATAAAAAAAATAACTGCTTACCTCCATTAACTTTCCTGCTGTCGGCACGTATTTTTGGTTTGGCACTGTTTATCTTCAACTTCCTTCCTCCTAGTTGAACTTTTGAGTTGATGCATGTTTTGCAATCATCACTGGTCAAAAAATATATAAAGTATAATTTAAATAACTACAATAAAAATTATTTTAATGCAAATCTTTTGTTGAGGCTTACGCATTTTCGTAGATTACGTAGCCAAATCCTCTTGACTTTGGACCATCTCAAATTTTGAAAAACAAACATTCAATATTAATAAAACTTAACTTAATAAACACAAACATTGTCAACGTACTATTAACGTGTACGAGTAAGCCAGTTTATGGTAAATTAAAATTACAGTTTAGTGAGCATTACCTCCTGAATGATTATCTTTTACGATAAAAGCTTTTTTAATGGCTCCAAATTTTTTAAAAGCTTCCTCAAATTCATTATCAGTGGTTTGTAGATTTAAATTACCAACAAAAACTGTTTTTTGAGGTCGTAGAGCCATTCCTCGTAATGATTCTAAACCAAACAACCTAAATGCTAGATATATTAAATATCAACTTATCGCCCACACGCTCAGTCTAAACAAAGTTAAAAAAAATAATAACTGTTTACAATATCAATGCCTAATTTTAAAATTTTATTAGCTTCTACTTTTATTAAATACATTTTTAAAATTATAGTAGCAATAAAAATTTAAATCTTCAAATACACGTTAAAAGACTTGAGTTTAAAGAAAAAAAATTTACTGATGACTTTTCTGTCAGCGTAATTAGCTACTTCGTGCTAATCAAAGTTGTCTTGCGCGATTTTTCTGTACTTTCTGGTGCTTTGTAATCTTATTTAAAGGACCATCATAAGCCCCAAAGCACAGTCTTCTCAAGACTTTCTTACTTGCTGAGGCCCCCGTTCTCAGATACAGGAAGCGGACCTGATTGTTTGATCGTTGAAAGTCCTGCGGGAAGGTGCGTTTTTGTTTTACTTTGTAATTATGAATTTATTGCTGATTTTACTATCTACTTGTGAGATATTTTTTATATTTTTAATTATGTTTTGATTGGATCGATGGGGAGTGGTGCTTTTATCGCTGTCGTGTTTTGATTTGATTTGGTCGTTGTTCCTTCTTAACATTGAACGATTTCGGAATCGGTGTGCTAAGCTTTTAAATTTATTTTTTGGTGATTGAGGTGTTTGACTTTTGTGGCGAGTTCAATATTTGGCAAAGCTTCTGTTTGGAGAGCGTTATAATGCTTTGAGCGACATGCCCAAGCACGATTAAGTCCTGTATTTACTTGTATATGGTAAATGTGATTCTGGGTATAACGGCATTGCTTTTAAATTACTTTAAAAAATGATCATAATATAATGTTCAAAACTAAGGATATGTAATACAGTTTTGTTATATATATAAAATCCATTGGCTTATATTGAATAACAGTCATATATATATATCCATATAATATATATAATTGAATTAATTTTGTATTGCTTTTTATAGTAATATGGGATACAAACTTAGATGTTGTTCAAGAATGTTAACTTAAATATGATTAGCCCTACTGCTATTAGTAATTTAACAATCTCTAATTATCTACTGATATTATCTACATCAAAGCCTCTGCCATTGTTGACATTCTTGCACTCATCAAATATAACCAATGACCCATATCTTGCATGCTTGAAATCTCCATGTAGTAAAAATAGCATCATTAATAACATCGTTAAACTTTTGTTCATAAAGTTAACTCAGAAGTTATGTGCCTAGATATTATTTATTATTATGTATTGATATTATGTAGAATGTTATTAGAATCTAATGAATTTTATATCATTATGGCACTATTTCTGTAGTGATGGTGATAAATTAAAATTTGTTAATTACAATTTCTGTTAATTATAATTTGATAATTACAGTTATAATGAGTAACGATGATAAAGCGGCTGGATCAGCTTTGATATTAATAGTAGCAATAATGTGATAAGGATGGTTCAGATTTAATAATTTCCTAGACTAATCCATAGAAGTAATGTGGAGTGATGGATGTCAACATATTGGTGGTTATTGTTAATTAAGGATCATAAAATTCTTTCCAATCTGCAATGGCCAATTATGCGACACTCGTAGGGGCGGACTTTGCTCGGCGCCACAAAAACATGACCTCCCATCGGTTGTGTCGTGTGATGCTGAGTCACACGACAATTGGGAGGAAGAGCGTTGTGGTGATGTTTTGTGTTCTTGACAGACTGGGTGAGGTACCATGGTTCAATGGGCTTGGCTCTAGTGCTCTATCTCTTATTGCCATTATCATTGTTATTATTATTATTATTATTATTATTATTATTATTATTATTATCATTATTATTATTATCATTATTGTTATTATTATTATTATTGGTGGATAGTTATGGTTATAACCACAAAATCATTCCTGGTGCTGCAGTAGGTTGTTTGGTGCACCTGTAGACATGTTGTACTTGTTGGGAAAGAGAAGCTCAATTGCAATTGAAAAGCTCTGGAATTTTAAGCAACGTCCACTTTATTTATCAATCCATTCATTTATTTGCTTGAATTTCACTCCTACCACAAATATTATGAAGTGCTTGTCAACAAGATCTTGTAGGGCTCATTGTAATCTGAATCACTTTGTAATTAATCAGACATTCATTTATTGGATTGCTATTTTAATGATCCTGATGATTTGACAACCACATGATGTAGACACAACCTACACATGTTCATTTCATTCCTTAATGTTGTTAAGTTAATTTGCTGTATTGTTATTATGCTCAATATAATGTTGAGCCAAACAATTCATTAAATATCCATAACAGAAATTGATCATTCTGCATTTACTTTGACAGATCTGATTATACAGCGAAATAAAATACTGAAAAATGCCGAGAACAGTGAGTCAGATTTTAAGAAGATGCGTATGTAGTGACAATGATATCCATTGTTATTTCATCATTTACCATTTCAGTAACCACTTTCATTATTTCAACATCTTAATGTTCATGTTTTGTCCATAGGTGAATGTGAGAGTGACCACTATGGATGCTGAACTGGAGTTTGCTATCCAAGCCAGCACCACAGGAAAACAACTATTTGACCAGGTTAATTTCATGAATAAATGTACATTTAATCATTTTATGGCCACACTAAATGTTGTTATTGTTAATTTAATTGCATTATTAATTTAATAGCATTATTTTAGGTTGTCAAGACTGTTGGTTTGAGGGAGACCTGGTACTTCGGACTCCAGTATACCGATAGCCAAAACCTCGTAACTTGGCTCAAACTAGAAAAGAAGGTATGCACAACAGACACCATTCCATGTTTGGTTTTAGTGTTGAGCAATTTGAGGATAGATTGTCTTACAAAATAGGATTTAAATGAGTTTTTGAATAAAACTTTAAATAAAAAATAAATATTAATCCACGAATTGATGTTCTTCAGGTCCAGAGTCAGGATATCAAGAAGGAGACACCTCTCCAGTTTCGATTCAGGGCCAAGTACTTCCCCGAGGATGTGGCAGAGGAACTCATACAAGACATCACCAAGGTATGGTAGCAAATGGTGCTTTATCCCTTCTTCATCTGCTTTCTGTATTCCTTTCTCATTTCTGATGGCCTCGTGGCTCAAATCCTCCTTTTTTTATTTATAAATTTATTTATAAAATATTTATTCCAGAATGTTTTAAGATTAAGAATGTATGAGGATAACAATGGATATCATATTGGGTGTTCGGAGGGTTGCACCATGTGCGACCACTCAAACGTCCTCGTAAGTTCACGACCGACCCCACGGCCTAATGATTCACCTTGTGTTTGATCTTATTAAGTGACTATTGTAACAATAGTGGATTACATTTAAAATTAAACATGAACATTATTTTGTGCAATTCAATTACATTAATTGCATTTGTGCAAATAGTTAAAGAGATTAAAAATTCTCTTGCAGCAAATGTTTTACCTCCAAGTGAAGGATTCCATCCTGTCTGACGAGGTCTACTGCCCACCGGAGACCTCCGTTCTCCTGGCCTCTTATGCCGTGCAGGCCAAGTATGGAGACTTCAACCCAGCCACTCACACTCCTGGGTTCCTGATCAATGACAGACTCCTCCCAACCAGGTTGGTTGAATTGTTGAATAATAACATGGCACAGACTACAAACATTTGTCGTTATCTATGCAAATATTACTATTTATTATCTTAAATAACATCGGTATTGCCGTGCTAGGTATATTAATATTTTGTTACATCCTATTATCACCAGGGTGACAGACCAGCATACTATTTCAAGAGAACAGTGGGAAGAGAGGATTACCATATGGTTCCAGGAGCATAGAGGAATGGCCAGGTTACACTAATTATTTCAATTTATTATCAATCAATGATTGGCTTATTGATTTTACTTTTTGTTGATGGTCATTTGATCAATATTAACAATTGAATTATTACAGAGAGGATGCCATGCTGGAGTACCTGAAGATTGCACAGGATCTGGAGATGTATGGAGTTAACTACTTTGAGATTAAAAACAAGAAGGGTACTGAATTGTGGCTTGGAGTTGATGCTCTTGGAATTAATATTTATGAGAGGGATGACAAGTAAGTGTCTGGATTTTTACATGTTTAAATGTTTTCATCGATTATTCACTCAAGGCCGTGAAATTGAATCTTTCAACAAGTTCTTTGCAATGTAATGTGATTTGATCGTTCCAGACTCACACCAAAAATTGGCTTCCCGTGGAGTGAAATCAGAAATGTATCTTTCAGTACCAAGAAGTTTGTCATCAAGCCAATTGACAAGAAGGCTCCGGTTAGTGGAAGCGAGTTGTTTGCGACGTCGGAAGTCAATCGACATTAACGCGTTCATTTCTATTTGCAGTACTTTGTATTTTACACGAGCCACATGAGGATCAACAAGAGGATACTGTCCTTGTGCATGGGTAACCACGAGATGTACATGAGGAGGAGGAAGCCAGACTCCATCGAGGTTCAGCAGATGAAGGCTCAGACCCAGGACGAGAAAATGGCCAAGCAACAGGAGAGGTTGGTCATCGCTTGAAAAAGTGCATCATGCACTTTGTGTTCTTGACTTTAAATGGGATATTATTTTAGCTCTTAATGGTTTAGATATTAATATTGTTATTGATACACATTATTATTATTAAAACACATTATTATTATTATTGAAACCAATAAGTGGGTAATAGCTGGCGATTTGCTTCATAAGTGATCAGGACAGGCTATTCCCGTTAAACTTAGAATGTAAGATCACCCACTCATTGCTTTATGGCTGTTTTCAGAATGCTCCTAATGAAGGAAAAACAGCAAAGGGAAGAGGCTGAAAGGCAGAGAAAGGAACTGGAGGAGAGGCTGAAGAGATATGAGGATGAGTTTGAAAAGGCCAGGCATGGTAAGTGGTCTTTATTCCAATGACCTTAATACTTTGATGTGTTATCAAAAATTGATTGACATGAATGCTAGTAACAAAATATCGATGTGCTTTTGCAATAATAAGACATTAATAATATTTTTTAGATCTTGAAAAGAGCCAGCAGTTAGCCATGAGCCTCGAGGAGAGAATGCGAGAAGCAGAGAGAGAGAGGAAAGAGTTGGAGGAAGCTCAAAGGAAGGCCGAGGAGGCCAGACACGAAGCCGAGAGGGCTGCACACATGGAAAAAGCAGAGCGTGAAGCCAAGGTGGGTTAATAATGGCAGTGATTCACTGATCGAACGGATGGAGTCGTGATGGTATTCAAAATGGCTGAAACAATGCGATGCCTGTAAAAATGGCAGAGGCACCGCTTCATCATTTTGCTTCTTTCATCCTTCTGAAAGCTCTTTGTTGTCTTCGTCAGGAAATCGAGGCCAGACTGGCACAGGAGGAACTCGAACGTCGAATGCAGGAGTCCAGGATGAGGGAGGAGGAGGCAAAGAGGCTTCACCTTGAGTTGGAACAAGCTCGCATGCAGATGGAGCAAAACAAGATGGCTCTCGATGAAGCTTTGAGCTCACAAACCAAGAAGTCAATGGTCATCGACCACGAAGAGGATGATGACAAAACTTCGGAACAGAGTTAGTTGCATTTATTTTAGCAACCGATTAAGCAGCCATACATAGATTATAATTAGATGTCAGTCTCTGCGACAATTCAAATAGTTCACCTTATCATTGGTGGATCTCATGCCATGCATATCATAACTAATTGTTAATTTTTTTGATTTGGGCATAATCATAAATAATACTTATTAGACACTGAATTATTTCTCCAGATGCCTTATATCAAGATATAAATGAAGTATTATTAGCATTATTTTGATTGGCTGAAATGTCGAATTTGTTAAAGGCCATGAACTCTCAGTGGTGGAGAATGGTTCTGTGCCAAGGCCTGAGGAGGACAGGCTGACTCTTGCCCAAAAGAATGAGAGGATGAATGCCCAGTTGAAAGTTTGAGACTTTGGATTTGGTTTATCACATTCACCAGAATTAATATCTGTTATTATTATTATTATTAAATTCTTGTTAAATCCACCATAACAAATTTGATTGGTTTTTAATAAATATAGCATTGTAACGTAATCGTAAAGACATGCTTTTTTTGTGACCCGTGTGATTATTACTCTTACCATTATGGATCTAATTCCTGTCATGAGTTCTTGACAATGTTCGTTTTGTACTCACGATAGTCCCTGAGTGCCGACCTGGCCGACGCGAAGATGCAGAGTCAGGTGACGAGGAATGACATCTTGCACAAGCAGAACGTCAGCCAAGGAAGGGACAAGTACAAGACCCTCAAGCAGATTCGTCAGGGCAACACCAAGCAGAGGGTGGACATGTTCGAAGCCATGTGAAGTCACTCCAGTCTTCTATTCTTCCCGATTCGCCACCTCTGCCGACGAGAGGACGAAACCGCGAATCGGATTGAAAAAAGCTGCGGACTAAGATTTTGCAATGCAATATTTTTTAACCAATCTGGTCTCTCCACTGTTTTCTGTGGATTTTAATGTGGAATCTATTTTTAGTCTCCTAATTAAGTCTATTTGATTTTTAGTTTTTATTGTTGATTTTGTGAAACTTTTGTCATTTTATGATTGGCTTCCTATTGTCGTAAATTATTTACGATTCACCATTTTAAATCACATTTGTCATCACATTCTTTGATTTCGAGGCACATTGAGCTTAATTTTCTATTGAATGTTCCAGTCACACCAGAACCAATCATAAACTTTGGATCTAATCACGTTCTAGTTCACAATGAAGTGTCACAGTCTTATTTTTAAATTCTTGTCTCAATAATGGTCTCCTGTTTGGTTTTGGTTGTTGTCGACTGTCAGTTTGTTGTCCAGGATTGCTTCAATACTCAATTGATTTTATTTACTGCTCGTGCGTCTTAAGAGCAGTGCTGCCCAGCAGCGTCGGAGCAAGATGCATGACCCCTGCGACCCTATCCTCTATCGACTTGACACTTAATTTCTCTGAATTCCTGTCTGTGTTCTGCAGTGATGTGCTTATGTTGCCAGTGAGTTGACTTGTTAATAGAATCAAAATTAATTCTCTATTTTGTTCAATGAAGTTGTTCATTTAGGATTCCAGGTAATTTTTGAGTCAGAATTGACTATTTATAATCATGACATCTTTGTTCCAATCAGTGAGTAATTATATTAATTAATTTGTCACAATTATGGATTAACCTTTGATTTTAGATTTTCTGATGCATGGTTCTTTTTTGCCTCTCATCCATTCGGTACTGTGTGTGGTATTCGAGATTTTCTACTGCTGTTCTTGTGATTAGGATCGGGCTGTTACTCTTGTTTAGGTCACACGATTACCATCAATGCGACTGCTTGCCACTCGTTCGTCGTTAAAATTCATTCAGACACTCATTCAGTGTTCATTGTCCAACCTCTTAGTCTTCAATTATGATCCTGATAGCTTTTGGTTACGGTAACATAATCATTGAGTATCTTTTATTATCGATATCTTTTGACTTCGTCAAGTGGCTTCCAAGCCTTGTGCCTGACTGTTATTAAATGCATGTATTAAATTATTAAATGCATGTATTACATGTATTAAATTATTAAATGCATGTATTACATGTATTAAATTATTAGATACATGTGTTACATGTATTGTCACCACTATGCTTAATATGCCTTCGATCGTTGATGATTGTGAGTATCATTGTTATTGATGTGGCTATGTTATTGCAATTGTAGCTTGAAACAGTGCGCGCTAATCGGGTGATGATTATGATGGTGACAATAACCAGAAATTAATTCCACTTTTGATTTTATGAATTTTTGAAGGCGTGATTTATTTGCAACGATCTTTAATAGATTTTTATGAATAGGTGCGTCCTTTTATAACTGGTTGGGTTGTGCGTGCTATCAACAGCATAGGGAGTTATTTTAACCGCAAAAGCAGCACATCCCCCTCGCACACTTCTATGCAAACAAAAACATCTTGACTCGTAATTTTTGAGTGCAAATTGGCCTCAGAGAAGCAAAGCAAAAGTCGTAGCTGTAGCTGATTAGACTGACACGCCTCCAGTGATAAACTTCTGCAAGTCCCTGAACATCAAGGAGGAATTAAAAGCGACTAAGCCATCATTTTATTCCATCTAATCTCGTGTAGCGCTAAGTCGATGACAAACTGCCGATGTGGTCGAGATGATGATGAAATTAGTGGGCCGTGGGAGTCTCGGCGGTGATGATGGGACGGTGACGAGGATGACAAAGCAAGTGCATCAAAGTTTCCGCAATAACAAACGACGAGAATTGTAAGGCAGAAGCTGAATAAACATTCATTAGGATCCGTGGTGATTGTTCACCGATAAGTATCATAGATGATAGTCACGTACTGCGTATGACAACGTACCAAGACCTCGATGACGATCGTCATTCCGAACGCCGATAACGTCATGAAATATTTGACACACTCATGCAAGGATATATGGCGATAACAACATGGCCTCTAAAAGCTCACAACAATCGCTAAATGTTGAGGAAAGAAGAAAATAGCAAACGAAAGTAGCTGAAAGATTTTTCTGCCTTTAAAATTAAATTTAAACATTTGATTTTCATATTTTAACTGATTGTGTTAATCCATCACAGGAATAGCCATTACAAGTGACACTTAATATTTATATGATTACTGTCAAATGATTAATCGCATAATAATTACTAAATATTAAGTTCTAATACTTAATTAAACAATAAATCCAATTTTTATAATTCAAGGCTTATGTAGCAACAAAAATTAATAATTTGTTTTTAATGCTCTTTTTGTGAAACATCATTTAACATTACGCATGTTAGTAGTGGGTTTGTTTTCGCAATAAGGCATTTTCTTCATTCCTTGCAATGGATTAGGCACAGACGGTGATGATAATGACATAAATGATAAGCTTAATAGACAGAACTTTTCATCTGCAGCTTTCCGGTTCTTTACCTTTTTGATGAAAATGACAATAATATTAAACGTAAATTCGACTTAATAATCTTTTGTTCGTCTTTTAATATTCTAACAGTGTACTGTAGTTATACTGACAATAGGTTATAAACCAATGTCGTCAAACACTATCCTTATATTAAGTTCCTATCTACTCTTGAAAGGTTATTAATAAGATTTCTCAAGACGAAACTGAAACTACTTTAGATTGATTTCCAAAGGCAGAGGTGGAGGTGGTGGTGGGGGCCCATGGCTCAAGTCTCTCAGAAGGTTCTCACTATACAGTGCCCCCAGACTCCTATGGGTTTTCCCCAAAGTACCGTAATGTGCGCCGGAGCTACTGACACGAGATGCCGAACGCCGTGGAGTTGCAGATATCGGCTGTGGTCCTGCTGGTGGTAAAGTCTTGAGACGGAGGCTCGAATAAGTCTCGTACCTCGGCTCGTCTGATACGATTTGTCTTGCTTGGCTTCGAATCACTCTTAGAGTACCATCACGATCTGCATCGCCTGTGAAGTAATGTTATTATTATTATTAATAATAAATGAATGGATAGAATAAAAAAGTAGCATGTGAAAAAAATCTGCGCAGACCTATTAATAATAATCAAATCATCGCCCAAAATGCCATCCCTATCACGTGATTCGACGAAACAACATCCCAAACAAACATCCTCTGATCACTTGGAATGCTATAAATCATCATCCGTTGTCAGATGAGCGGATTCATTTGCGACCATTTTGATTTTTTTTATCCATTTAGTAATCAGACTATCCACCCACTGTACTCATGCCTCTCCTCGACTTTGGTAAGCTGTCCATCATACTCTGACCCGTGCTGGGAAAGCCTCGAAAGGTCTGAGAATTTGTCTGGCGGTGGCAGATCATCGTTGACTGCCTTTTCTCCCAGTAACAACTGCTTCTGAAATAAACAAACATCGTAATATATCTCACTGCGAGTAATCAATGGAGATTTATTAAAAATTAGTTAGACAATAGTTACACGACTATTTTATTCGTAATAAAACCAAACTAACCCTAAACCTGGCATCGTTGAAGTTTGGTGATTCCTGCAGAGACCTACTGCTCCTCTTAACAAAAACATCTTCCAGATTTGCCAGTCTAATGATAATATTAATTTATTTTTATAATTTTAAATCAGTGTCACTGGCATGAATTGTATTTGAAGTTATTAAAATGAAGAACTTGAATAATATTAGAAAATTAATTAATATAATGAAATATGTAATTGTTCTTAAGCAAGGTAAGGTATTGTTATTGCTAAGTTAAAGCTGTGTCTCTAACCTCGTCTATTGGCAATATTGGCAATTAGCATGCATCGACCAATCATAACATTTAAAAAGTCTTCGTTTCAAGCAATTAAAGTAAATTGGAAAACGTGCAACAAACCTTTCACTCAAAGTCTTCAGAGATTCCAATTCAGCAACATGAGTGTATGAGAAGGGGAACCATCCAATCCTATTTAAGAGTTCAATCACGATGTCATCGTTCATCCACTTATTCATTCAACCTCATCCATTAACTCCTACTGACCTGTTAGTGTTTTCATTCAATCCAAAGATCCATCCTCCTTGATTGACGTCATCGTAGACGCTGATGACGTCACCAGCTTCCATGGTCAGCTGACTCTCATTGGATGCTTTGAACGGATGGACTGCCCTCAACTGAAACAGAGCCGACCTCAATTCCTCTGGAGCTGATTGGCTGGCTGAAAGTGACCAAAACGTCAGTATTCTCGATAAACTGGTTTTGAAGATATCGATGTTAAATTATCGTAATCGCGTGCATCATTACCATAATCATCATCACAATCGTCATGACAACCGTTACTTTTTTCATGGATGAAGTCCACCATGTCATTGGGGGTCCTAGGTGCTACGGGCACTGACCCAATGGTGTTGTACTTGGTCAAAACCACGTCGTCCTTGGCAACAGCACGATTGGTCACGTGATTCTGATTGACCAGGGTAGAATTTTCCTGTTAATAAAAGTTCGTTAGTTTGTTTAATAATCAGTATTTGATCTACTATTTATAATGATAATAATGGAATATTTACTTGTTATATAAATCACATAAATCTATTAATAGAACAATAATAACCAAAGTTTCCTGCTGCTTGAAACTCGGCTGAGGAGTGGGTGGTGATACGACGAGAGTTGTCTGTTGCGTGGGTGCAGGAGCTGCCACATTGCTGGATGGGATCTCGCCTGGGTTAATGCATTCATGAATCCATTCATTCATTCATCCATCCAACCATCAGTCCATCCAGCCACACAAAACCAACCTCCAGACAATGTAGCTCTTCTAACGGGTTCTCCTGCTGGAAGTTCCTCGACACTTGGAAACGAATCCTCCTGCAACAATTGCAACAATCTTCGTTACTAATGGTTGTGTAGTTGTTGTCTCAGTCATAAGTTACATTCGTTACGACAGCCATCGTGTAAAACATGACAACTGTCCAGATGTTGCAGTCGTCAACTTTTACCATTAACATTTTTTGTTGACTTTTTATTGATTCGAAAAAGAACAAAATGCACTTTACCGTAAATCCGAGTTCTTTGATAAATTTTTCAGACGACGGTGGAAGGACGTGGGGGTTCTTGCAGTGAAGAACCCATTGCTTGAAGTTGGCGGTGAGTAACTCGTGCGCCTGATGAAGATGATGGCGTCAATGATTATTTAATTATTTGATTATAGTCCGTTGCATGACTAAGATGATTTGGACTAATGGCGTCAATGACAGCATCTCGACTCAAAGTAAAACTCGTAGTTACTGACCTTGTGGTGACTTGCTCCGTCATTCTGCGCCACACCTGACAGTTTGCTAAACAGATAGCAGTATCTCTTCCGTTCTTCCAACAGAGCCTGCACGATTATCATCATCAACATCATCGTCGTCGTCATCATTCTTTCGCAGCAATTATACCCATTATTGACATACCAGTCTAAGGTTCTTCATCATGTATTCTTCCAGCATTCTGCTGTACTCCTTGACTTCTCTGGCGCACTGGAATGACGTCAGTTTTGAAGGTAACTGAACTGGTTAGCTAAATAATCAATATAAGCATATAAACCTACCTGAACCTCTTTTTTGTTGAACCCCTGCTGCTTTGGTTTGACCTTCTTCTTGACCTTTGCCAGGGCAAATTGTGATTTCACCAGTCGAGCAGTGTGATACTTGTGACCGACCATGTATTTGTCCAAACAAATCTGTTAATGTTTTATTCGTCAAATGTCATTATCATCGTCATCGTAATCGTCATCATCGTCGTCGTCGTCGTCATTATTGGAGCATTTATAACTATAACAGAATAGCTACAAGAAATTAAAGATTACTATCGATTCTGTAATAAACGATATGAAGATGAACTCGAATGATGATGATGATGATGATGATGACGACGATGGTGATAGTGATGATACCTGCACGTGACGAAATTCATTCTCCTGTTTGGACTTCAGCGGGATGAGCAGTTCAGAATGGAAAAATTTGATCTTCAAAAACGTACACAAATACATTTTACTCTCGTGTTACACATTACATTGTATATTGTTCACTTACGTTGCATATTACATTGTATATTGTTCACTTACGTTGCATATTACATTGTATATTGTTCACTTACGTTGCATATTACATTGTATATTGTTCACTTACATTGCATATTACATTGTATATTGTTCACGTACATTAAGTGTAAACACAATGTAGGCAACATGTACTGGATATTTAGTGATGTCATAATTAATTTATGGTGGCTAAAATAATGTCCTTTGTTAAAAGATAATGAAGTAATCACTCAACGAAGAATCGTAATAATTGTTAAACTAACGCCATCTATCAACTGTTGGTTGATGGTGTTGTAGGCGTCTGCCAACTCCAGGAGAGATTCTCCTGTGGATGAAAACTGAACTTTATTGTCAATCAATTTTAACATTATTTTGAAATGAATTTATAATTAATATTTTTAATTAAACAATTTTAATTACCAATTTAACTTAAATGTCAAGCCAAGAGTCGACTTTTCGAGGTCAAAATGTAAAATTATAATATTATAATATTAAATTAACTAAATGTATTTTAATTAAATATTATAATATTAAATTAACTAAATGTATTTTAATTAAATATTATAATATTAAATTAAATGTGTTTTAATTAAATATTATATTATTAAATTAACTAAATGTATTTTAATTAAATATTATATTATACATTATTATGATATTATTAATATTAAGCAACTATTTAACAGCTTGCAAATCCGTTGGAAATTCACATGTTCTTTCTCATAGAAGAAATTATTTTATTTGAGTTTTAAAAAATTATAATTTACAATTTTTCATCAACAGCAGCTCTTTTTTGTATTTTTTGGTTTTTTAAAACCAGAAATAAATGAGAGCTGACAGTAATTAAAATTTATTTTTGACGCACTTTAACGACAAAGCTCTGTTGTAATGGGACCAATTTTAGAATATCTTTAAACAAAATTTAGAACAACTGTTGTTAAATACACATACTGGTTAAAATTAACGTTTTTTAATTTGAAAATATTAAAAGATAAAATAAAATAAAAATTAAAATAGTTATTTCAAGACAAAACTTTATCAAAGTATTTTTATTTGGTGAAAACGGAGTTTGTTACGTCAGAAAAAGTATTTTTGGCGAACAAAGAACATTTGATTGCTGTGATGTCTCTTACTGCGTTATGCTTTTAAAAGTCTGCGATTATTATGGTGTTGATGATAGTGCTTCAAATTATTAGACAATCGACATCATGTCATATTTAATGTAATAAATAAGTTAGTAAACTGCATGTCATTAGTATTCTAGTTACTATTATTAGTTAATTATTATTTATATTTAACAAATGATAGAAACGACTTCACCTAACTCAGAGGCACCTCCCTCACATCCCTGCGCACTTCTTGCCAAATCGTACAAACAGGACAAGTAGGTTTTCGTGTAAGAACTGACATCTGTTTGTAAGACATTTTACATAATCATGCGTAATCATACATATCATGCATGATACACAATCATACATAGTATTCATACATAATCATACTAGCATCAGTAAGTTATATCACAAATGTAACAAACAAATTCATAGGGTCACTGCGTCATCGTGATTGGATGTTATGGCAATCATTTGATTGGTTATTGAAACAAAGTGATGAATTAATGATTATTAAGTATACTTTAAATAATTACTGTTTTATTTTTTATAGAGAATAAATTTCATCATTAGAGATTTAAATTTAATTAAATTTAATTTTGATGTCCAGGGTTGTCTAATGGGGAAGCAATTCTTTAACAAATTCATAATTAACTTAACAAATAAAATTATTTGTTTTAAAGTTATGATGATAGTGATTGTAATAGTGCTTTGAAATTGTATGCCATGTAGTTTGAATTTCGAATCAGTCATCAAAGATTGGTGAGTTTCTTAAGAAGATATAATACTAAAGAAAACATTAACATCATGAATGATATTATGATATTACATATTCATGACTGATATTGTGATATTACATATTCATGACTGATATTGTGATATTACATATTCATGAATACATATCGTAATCATCATTGGAACATACTGTGGAGTCCTTTCTGAAGAGCCTTTCCAGTTGTGATCAACTGCTTCAGGCCTGGGTTGAAGTTTTCCAAAATATTCTGAAAGGAAATAAGCATTTGTGGTTAAAATAAATGGTTTCATGCAGGTTTCATGTAGGCCTGTAACCAGAAAATGATTTCCGGAGGGGTTCATTTTGATATTTTTCAAAATCAAAATCAAATGATAATAATAAATAGAGAAGATTTTATGAATTATGTTATATAAATCAATAAAATTTGCAACTAAAATCTTTTTTTAATGTTTCGGAGAGGTTGAACCCATATACCCCCTAAATACGGACCTGGGTTGATGGATGGATTGATAGATGTATGAATGAATGGTGCAGTAAAAATAGTTAGGGCGGATATTCACTTGCAAAGCATCATCGCATCAAACTCGCTATCATTTGCAACATTTTATTGCAGTTGAGCCTTTAAAAATATTTACTCATCAAATCCACCCAGACACACAGAAACCTTTATCCCCGAAGTAAGACATTATGGCTCAATTTTTTCATTTACCAATTAATTCTTTTTTTCTAATCACGCAAGTTCATCTTTCCTTCAATGTTTCTTCAGTCACTCAGCAATCTCAGCCGACTCCCCTCACCGGCGCATCACTCTCACATTTCCATCCTCCCTTCTCTTCGATCTCTCCATCATCCTCTGAACATCTTGAGGCAGACTGTAGGTTCTTATTTCAAGATAGAAAAAACTGAAACTCCGAAATAAACAGACTGCTCAGAATCTAGTGATGATGATGATGATGATGATGATGACGACGACGACGATGATGATGATGATGATGATGATGATGATGACGACGACGACGACGACGACGCATACGACAATGATGAATCGATATGACCTTACAACTGTGACATCTATTGAAATATTAGTTATTAATGTATGTAATAATAATTTCTAATTTGTTTTATTGACTTGATGTATTAATTGTTTCACGAGAAATGAGCAGATTAGAGAAGAAAAATATGAAGAATTTAAGAAGATTTTAGAGGAAGCAAACGTAACAACCTCCATTGCAAGGTATTCTGTTAGCGTGTGTGGGATGATGATGATGATAATTATTACGGTAATAACAAATGTACTTGGTGCTGATAATGATAACGATAATAAATCCAGGCTCCATTGAAGATGCTCCACTAAAATACATTGAACCCTTAAGAACCGCTGCAAAACTGAGCTAAAAACAGTAATCGAACTCCTAGACTAAGCAACCAATCGCAGCTGGCTCCTTCACTCTCTCCTCCTTATCATCATCTCTCTCTTTTATTTTTTACTTCTGAGGCCTTCACAGTCTTCAAGTTAGGATGGATTGGAATTGATGTGCTTGCATGCCGTTGCATTGTACTTGTGCATGAATCAATTTGTCAGGCAAATCTTAATATTCCATAGATATGTAATAATAATAATAATAATAATAGCAATAATAATAATAATAATAATAATAATAATAATAATAATAATAATAATAATAATAATAATAATAATATAATAATAATAATAATAATAATAATAATAATAATAATAATAATAATAATAATAATAATAATAATAACAATAATAATAATAATAATAATTTTAAAAAATTCAAAATGTATTTCAAATATCTATTTAATATCCCGAACGGCCTTCGATTTGTCAAATCCTTATCTGGGTATCGAACACACGACCTTTGGACGTCTTTAATCAATCAACTGAAGACGCCCATCGCAGAATCAGAGAGCTTGGAAATTATCAGCTGAGCGAAAGAATGAGATGCAAAGAGGCTAAAAATAACAAAAAGAACAACGTAACAATAAATAAACTATTATTATTATTATAACAATGTATCGATAAAAGCCTTGAAATGGAACTAAAAATATTAACAGTGACATGAATTGTTTAATAAATGATTTGCGCATTGTTATACAATATGTTGTATGTTATATGTAATATTCCTAACAGCTTCTTTCGTGGAATCTTTGCATCTGGTGGATAGCGCGAATAATAACTGTTACAGTATGAAATCTGTTATCTGTAAAACCATTCGAAATATATTTAAGACGAGCAATAATGATTTTTGTAGTAACCATTGTGCCTTTTTTTAACAGAACATACACAAACGATCTTTCATAACACCGAAAAATATCTCACGATTTAAGATTAATGTACTAATATCGTATATTAAATATAGTAAAACTGTATATTAATAATATTGTATATTAAATATAGTAAAATTGTATATTAATATAGTCAACTGCATTCAGTAATACATGACTAGTGTTAAAATTTGTAATATATAATATAGAATGTATGCAATTAATTTAAATCATGACCCCTAATGGTCGAAAATTAATCAAATTCTATTTTATCTTAAACAATCTTTAAACATAAATATCTTTTGAACATCAAATTCGAAATTGCGAACATTACTTGGTGACATGAATTTCTTGAATAATAACCATTTAAACAAGCTCTTGATTGTCGAAATTAAGGCATAACTAAGTATCGGAATTGACTGATGAATTTGTGGTAGGAATTTGTTTTCTCACAAATTTTAAATCCAGTTTAAAAAAGTTAATTCACATGCATAATTTTGAGCTGTTTAGCATCTCACTAAATTTATTTTTCAAACTCGAAATTCCTGAAATAACTTGGACATCAAGTTTGATCAGAAAATAAATAATTAGTGCGAGATGGGCATTCCCCGTGATATTCTTAAAAGTTTAATTGAAAGACCTCACAAATTATAACTTATTATAATTACTATTAAACCGTAATGAATAATGAAAAATTGATTAATTAAGTCTGTCGGTTTAATGACCGTTATTATTAATTTTATGTTGAATATTTTATTGCTTAATGTATATTTTTAAAAAATGTAGTAAATCAACATCGAACCTTGTATGTACTTTGGATGATAACATGAGTTCTTTCGAAATCCACCATCTTGCTTTCTATTTTTTTCGTAATGTGCTCCTGACTCGACGTAAGTGACCTTTGCTCTCTTGGCTTGCCCTTCTCAGATATCACAAAAACGAATCCAGGGCCAGATAATCCAGTGAACGGCTCTTGTCCTGCAAAGGCGTTCGAAAGAAATGAGTCAGTCCACACACATCGAGTTCGATACCCACCTCGGTCAGCTGACTTTGTAGTCGAAAGGAAGAGGACGACGATAAAGAAGTTGGTGATAAAGGCAGGAGGCTTTTAGTTCCCCCTCTCTCTTTACGGACTTATCACTCCGAGAAATGGCTCCTAGGTAGGCCGATGCAAGAAGAAAGATTACTGCAGATCCCGTGTGGGTTGAGGGAACTGCTGATCCAGTTTATCTCGTGGGAGTGGATACGTTTTACAGGCTGATTCTGTCGAAAATTTTTCTGCTTTTATCCCTGTCTTCGTTCGTCTTATTTGATTTGGCAGATTTTCCTCCTAAGTTAGGAAGAATGCATGCGTCTGTTTAAAGAAACGCTTGATTGACATTTAGTTCTAATTACAACTCCATTTTTTATAGATGGTATTTTTACTATAATTCGTCAAAACTTACTTATTAATTAATTCATTCATGCTGACACAGACTTGCTATTGGTGTTACTGTTTTCCTACTTTCGAGCGTCTCAGACCATCGTGGAATGTTTTTCTCAAGTATTTTTCACTCCTTCTTAACTGGCAGCGGCTTGATTCTAGATCGCGGTTGTAATTTTAGCTCAAGTCGGCACACACGCAAATACGACTGTTTGTATCCACTTTAATCGAAATAATTTTTTTTTTATTATCGAAGGAGCCGAATCATATCCGATCATTTCAATGATCCTAATTTGTATGAGTAATAAGGAAGTTAGTATTTTAAATAATTTTGTTATGTCTCAAAATATGTTCTAAAAGTATTTTATTAAAGAAATATTTACAGAAGAGTTTTCTGCGCTTCAAAATAAGTTTAATTTCTCAGCTGCATTTTGACCAAAGACCATCATTAAGACTTTATTAAATAAAATTTACAGATGGCCAGCTTAAATATCTAATCTCAAGTATAAACGATTTTACTTTACGTAAAAAATAAAATAGAGCAACGGAAAATCAAGTCCTCGTCGACTTATTTGTATAATAAACATTTTAATTTAAACAATCACAGCTACTTCCTCTATACGAGTTGCGATGATTTACATCATTTAAGATTTAGTCCAATTTAACCCTTCACCCCTCAAATTCCTAGCAGGACCTTCGAGGCAAGATTTTTTTATCGTTGCATAAATAAATTGAATCATTTTTTTCCATTTCTTAAATATTTGCAAATAAACCGTTTAATTATACATATCAATAAAAGTAAAACATTGAACTCACAAATCACCGATTCTTCGTCGCAGTACGTCGGGCGAAAGTTGTGATATTTCTGAAAACAAGTCAAACTGAGCGCAGGGGACGAACTCCCGCAGCAGTAGTTACTATTGAAAAGACCCACTCACACGCTCACACGCTCACACGCTCACACACTCACACGCTCACACACTCACAAGTAGTTTCGCGTGGATCATCTTACTTCCTAACATTCATCCATCGGCTCACTCATCCATGCATTCAATGATCTTTTCATGAATCATCCATCTTCCAATCCCCATCCTTAAACTCCATGTTTTTTTAAACACATATATAACTCCCCGCGACATCCATCACGGTGGCATACTGCTGATGCTATGCATGCTAATACAATGACGCATAATTAATAATAGTGGAAATTATTCAATAATTACATGAGCGTCCATTTTGGAAAATGTGAATATTTTTATGGTTAAAAGATGGCGCCTTATGTAGCCGAAATTGAGACATCGAACTTCGAAAACAATATTCTTGAACCTGCTAACCTTCGTTGCGAATGGTCTCAACACTAAAACATTCCTTACGATCATTAGTTACACGGAGAGCAATAATGACTAGAAAAAGGCAAAAGGAAAATTTTGAACAAAAAGCTAATAATCCTAAAAATAGAAATTTAAAACAAATAAAAAGAAATAACGACTGACAAAAGAACACCAAAGTCCTACTTGACCATTTCCAGGATCATCGAAAACTTCTCCCGGTGAAATGAAGCATGACGCAACATTTGAAGTCGTCAAAAGAATACGTCTTGCCAATTGTCCACTGAAAACCGTAATAATAACTATTATAATTATATTTGTTTAACCCTAACACTAACCTAATTATAAATGTTTGAGACTGAATTAATTGTTTAATTAGTTGTTTTTAAGCTATAAGGTTGCCAGTCACAAGCGTCGATTTAATGTAGTAACCAAACTGAGGCAAATAAAGATAAAACATGAGTGAACAAGTAATAAAATAATAAATGAAAGTAATCACGATTAAATCCATAACAACTAAAATTACAATCCGTCATAAAACGTAATTCAAGCATAATATCTGAATCATGTAATGTCCACTCATCAAATCAACAACAATAATAATAAATAATGCAAGCGGGTAAGTAAGTCAGTCATCCTTTAGCAAGCCGAAAAATAAAGGCAGATCGACTTCCCCAGTTTTAATTTCATAAACCAGGTTTCATCACAATTAAATATTTCGATGCTACTGACCAAAACATAAAAAAAGTCAAATAGGTTTTGCAGAGGCCAGGGCAAATCCACAAACACTTTTCCTTACAAAGAACATGTCCTCGTGTCCAGGTTAGAAGAGCAAAACTAAGTATTGTATTGTACACCGACAATGCTCCACACACCTTTCATCAATAAAGCACATTTACTGCCAAGACTGGCCTGTAAAACAATAAATTTGAAAGCAAAGCTAAAGATCAAATCTAAACTTTGAAAGTCCTATTTCTAACAAGGAGAATAATTACTCATTAAATAATTACTTTAAATAACGCAATAAGAAGTAATCGTAAACATTATTAGCATTGGCCATTACACGAACAACTAAGACGTCGATAGGTTTGACGGGTCGAGGAAAATACCGAAATTTGTTAACGTCCGTTAATGTCGATTTTGATGTAGGTTCAATTGAGACGAATTCACGATCGTCCACCATCATCATCGTCATCACCTCTTGTCTTCGTAATCTCATCAATGAGATTCTACAGCCCTCATGCTTCCCTGCCCTACAATGGTGGGTAATACAGGTGCATAGAAGTAAGCCTTTGCTGGGAACATCTTGCCAGCCAAGTTGACCTCGTACTTGGCACTTTTCACGAGATACTCGTGAGTCAGAACCTTTGGATAGCCCGTGACATCGTCAAAGTCCTGTAGGGATTAGTAGATGGATGAGCGGTTGTTGGAAAAGAAAAAAGGAATAATTCAAAACCAGACCTGTATGAATCCATAGCAAATTGGCTTCTCAAATCCGAAACTGAAAGATCCAGAAGTTGTGAGGCCACACCTCTTGCCGTTCCTGTAGATCGGTTCCCCACCCCAGGGCCAACAATCCGACTCGAGGTTGTGATCTTCGAGCACCAGCAGCACCATCCTTTTGCGGATGCCCTCGTGTTTCTGGCGGAGTAAGGCCTCGTATCCTATGAAGCCCCCGCTCTGTTTCGAAATAGGTTAAATGCAGAAAAAAATCCGTACAACTTTTTGCAAGTTATTAAAACTATTGATTCAGAGGTGCACCAGATTAACATCACCAATAAGTTCATGTAAGTTGCTTAGGTTGGTTATATGAATGAATACGTGAATAAATGCGTTACGTGAGCCCATGTATCTGATGTCACTTTCCACTGAGCAATGAATGAGGATTAATCCTAATATATAAATATATATTTAACTTTTCTAAAGTAGGTGCTGATCGTAAAAATGCTATATAAATAAAAGGCTCAGGGACACTGACGCTCAACTTGACTCTGTATTCGCGTCCGCATTCGAGGGGCGTATCCAGGCTCGAAATGTCCGTGCCCCATAAGGCAAAGAACTTTTCCATTCGGAGCGTCCTCAGGGCATAGTAACCGGCAGACCTGAGTCCATAGTTTTTCCCGTGAAGCAGGAGGGTATCATACACGTGGAGACCAAACTGTAAAACAATTGAATCTCTATGAAAAACTACATCAAACGAATATACGGAAGAGTATATATGGCCCGAACAGATGGAATAAATGAGTGAATTAACAAATGGACGAAAAGATTGGAAGTTAATATGTCGTGAGCATTCATCATCTAAAGCTCTGTAACTTAAAAACCTCTGAAGGCACATAGAGCACCCAACCATCCTCCCCTGTATGAGTCAGTCTCATGGCCCTCACGTGGCTTGCCATTGCCAAGTTGATTTCCTGCATTTAGCATAATTTAGCATAAATTCAAACTACTTAGTTATATCGAGTTTGTTATTTATAAAATTAGCTCTCAGGAAGGAGCACTTGCAACAATGCCTTGCCAGGTTATAAACACAATTGTTGCCATTATTACTAAACGTATTTAACATTATTAAAATTAGGTATTAAAATGAAATATTTAATTTAATGCAATTATTTGATATCTTAATTATCAGGGTTGGTAATTTATTTGTAACATAACAACAGAAACTCTACAATTACGAATGTTGCCATGACTCAATATTACAGACCTTGTGAGTCATAAACATGAAGTCTTTCTTTTTGAGCGACCTGTCGGTCAATTCCGACAAAAGCTCAGGCGCTCTCGGACCAATCACGTTGAGGGCTGTGTACATGGATGTCACGTCGGTCAACTGTACGGATCCATCCTTTGGCAGGTGGTCTCTCATCCACACGTACGATCTCGTCTGCTGGACTGTTGGGCCGACCATGAAATATCTGGTCGTAAAAAGACAATTTAATGTTGTGGGTATATCACAGCCAAACCAAGAGATTGGAATCATGCATCGGACGATTAAGCAGACAATTAATTTGAAAATTAACTTCTTATTTAAAAATAAAAGAAAGAATTTGGTGATCAAAATTTTTTTCCAAGTAAGATAAATAAGACTGCAAGGACCTATGTAATAGTACAAAGATCTACCTACAACTAAACTTAAACACCTGTTGTTTTGTATCCTGACAAGAGAGCAGTCATTTTCATAACCTCCCATTTCATTCTGCATCCCTGTGTGAACAACACTTCCAATTGGCTTGTCAACATCATTAGAGCATATCCTCTGCAGGTAGTCAACTACCTCTGTTCCAGCTGACTGGTAAAATCAAATAATGAGTTTGAGAAAGGTCATGCTGGTGCACTACGTTAATTGACTGACAAATTACCTTACCAAATCATCAATCATCTCCACAAGCACTTGTCATCACCATGCAATTGTAATAAACTACTCACAGAGAGCTCAAACTTGGAGTAATTGGTCATGTCGATGATGCAAACTCCCTCCCTGCAGGCCCAGTACTCGGTCCTTACCTGCTCGAACCATGGAGGTTTGCCATAGCTGCCCTTCTTTGGAAGGCCAGTCTCATTGATCTGATCTGAGAAATATTTTGCAAAAGTTTAAGGAATTAATACGAGTTGCCTAACAGTTCTTAGGCTTAGATGAATTGCATGAACCGCTCACACGTCTGTATCCCGTGAATGCTGGCAACTGGCTTCGGCATGGTCCAAATGTTCTTTTCCTCTTCTCTATCTCCATCTCCTTGTTGAGTGTGAAAAAACAGGGGCCTCTCGTAGCCCATCATTTGCCCGAAGACTGCATAAGGTTCGTTACGGGTAAAGATGGCCGACGTCCGGAGCCTGCGACCCGAATCCCAGCCTATCATGTCCGCCTCCCAATACGGGATGCCTGCGACCACACCTGAAACCATTAAAAATGGCAGCATATTCATAAACATCCTTCAAAATATTCAATCAACATGCTCACATGAACTTTCAGCCACCCTCTCCTTAAGGAATTTCCTGTTGTTGTGGAGGCCGACAAACCTCCGAACATCCAGAGGCCAAAGGTTGGTCGTACAGGGTGCACCCTCTGTGATCCACTCTGTCATCAACTGACCCACACCCCCGGCCATGGCCGTCCCTATGCTGTTGAAGCCGGCAGCAACGAAGTAATTCCTCAGCTGTGATTAAACATAAAGTATGTATAATATGATTAAACCTCACATATTGCTTATAATGTCGGCAATGCCACTATTTAAAATTTTCACCATATTTTTACTTTTCATGATGAATATGTTGTTATAAATAATGTAAAATATCTTTAGATGATTATTACTAATTTTATAATTATCACTATTTGTATTTTTATTATTATTAAATAATCCAATCATAATATATTCACCAGATTAAGCAATGCACAGTGCCCATGCTAACCTCAGGCACTATTCCAAGTATGGCCCTTCCGTCGGGGGTATAGGCCTCATACCCTGTTCTCAGCTTGGCAGCTTGAACCTCATTGAGCACAGGAACTCTGTACAACAGCTGCTCCAATAGGACATCTGTTGAAAAAAACAAAACTGAATAATTTAAAACAACAAAACCTATCTAAACTAGCAGTTAATTCTCTTATCATGAGAATTGTTTAATAGCATATTGTTTGCTATCTGACAAATGTTACATCTTGCACAGGCTTTAATAAATAATTATCTCTAGCAAATAATCATTTAAGTCTTCGTTACATATATAATCAAAAACACTAACAGAAATTGTCCCAGTCTTCAGGTAGAAGTTTGAAGTTGAGATTGTCTGGGACGCCGTAATGAAAAAGGGGTTTCGAGATGGGAGGAAAGCCACCCCCCAGCAACGAACCCTTCTGATTTCGGAAATAGACAAAGCCATCGTAGTCCCTTATGACTGTAATAATCACACGTGTCATTATTTATTCGAATACATAACTGGTCAGTATGAAACCTAACTCTGGTGCTGTGCATATGGCAACTTACAGATTAACTATTATTATTATTATTATTATTATTATTATATATTATTATTATTAAACTAAAAATAAAACTTTTTATTCCATTTGAAAATTATTTATAGATGTTTAAAGCCCCGTTTGGCAATTTAAGGCAACAACCAAGTCAGAGGGTCAAGTGCAAGTTGCATTGTTTACAAATTCACAACCAAGTTTGCACTTCCACCGGCATCCTTGGAAAAATACTATTATTTATAAATAATTAAGAAAAAAACGCCCATGACCGTTATGACACTAAGTAAATGAAGTACTACAACAATTCAAATATTTACTCATTCAATCATTTAAGGATTCTAAAATGATCTTTTTCACTGACAGGGTATGTTGGAGAATCCCTCCGCAGTCTCGTCTTCCGGCAGCGGTTTTGAGATCATCTCGGATACTTGGCAGGCATGAACGGGGATGTTCACCCCCATCGGATCGGTCTTCTTGCCTAACTCCCTAGCCCACTGTTTTGATGAATGTTAAATGTTATAATTAAGAAAAATAAAATTAATTATATATCCATAATTTAAAATTAATTATTCTTAGATTCTTATTTAAACTATCACGTCATTATTATTGCTAATAATCAACATTGACTCCAATCAAATCATTACCTGTCCAGTGCAGTTGACAAATTTATCACAAGCGACATTGCCTTGCTTCGTATCGACCGAAGTCACATCGGAAGAAGATACGTTGACGTGAGTCACCTCGCAATTCTCGACGAACTTGACACCTGGATTTGTGTCTCCAATATTAATATTAATGAGAGAACTACCACGTTCAGGCAATCATGTCATAAGAAATACTTATTTGACATTTAACCTAATTCTTTCTGTGACTATTAACTGACCTTTGATCTTAGCAAGATTGACGAGGGTGTTGAGCAGTTTCATGGGGTCAATGCAAACATCCCCTGGAACGTGGAATCCCCCCTATGTTATCGAGGATGACGTGCAATGACATTCCGTATCGATGACGGTTGGGCACGTGACGGGCAAAAGCCAACTCACTGGCAACTACTTTTGTCAGTTGTACAGAAATGTCCAAGGTCATGAATGGGTGGGGTTATAAATTACCAAAAGTTTCTGCCTATGAGTTGGTTTTTGTATGTCACTTGGCCAACAACCAGTACTGATTAGTCATGTACAAATAATCCAATCGTTATCGTAATTTATTTGCATCACAAAATTATGATTATGTAGAAGTTCAATATTAATGATAATAAAGAACAACCACTAGATGTATTGTTAAAGAGTTTCACATACCATAAGGTCAAATGTTTTGAGTAACGCATGCCTAGCCTCAACATCTCTTGCTGTGAGCATCTCGCCAGTCACGCCGAAAGGTCTGCACGGATTTTGATAATTACCATTGTCATTATATGCCTAATCATAACGATTATAAATATCATGTAAGTTACCAAAAGATGGCCTATATTCTATTAAAAATGAAGACTCACTCTGCCAATAAGATAGACCGTTCGTAGGCCATCATGCGGTCTTTTGTTCTGCACAGATTAATAGAACCAATCGGCTCCCAACCTTTAAGCAACAGAAAACTTTTAAAAACTTTAAAAGCATTATCGTTGGCATGGGTTACGTGCCTGCGTGCGACAATGGCAACAGTTGTAATGTGTCATGTAAAAAAAAATGTTCTGATAAAACAAAAAAAACCCTAACCCTAACCCCTAAACCTGAACCAATCGGCTCCCAAGCCTTAAGCAACAGAAAACTTTTGCATGAACTTTGGCATGGGTTACGTGCATAACCCTTACCGTGGTTAAGGCAACAGTCGTAATGTGTCGTGTTCGAAACCCAGCCTGCACTGCCGCCAGCGCCCTTGGGAAGGAGTGCTATATAAATGGTTACAAGAAGCACCTCTGACGCTATATAAATGAAGTTACAATCACAAGTTACATATGCAAAATGTAATAACATGTATAGGTGTGCTGTTGTTAATTCCTGATCATAATATTGGCTCAAGATAAAGATTCATTGTGATGAATTATATTGAGATATTATTAATAGTAACATCAGTTCAAACAAGCACGATTGAAAAATAATGGATTGGCCGCAAGAGTATTTATAAAGACGACAATTTAATTTGCAGAAGTTCGCGATGACTGCAGACTCACCGATATCATGACCGTCGTTATGTAGTCGTTCGTAGAGTTTGTAACTGCATTGAACCAACTCCGTCTCCGTGGGGTTGGCCTTCACACGACCTACAGCTCCCGACCCCATCCAGGTCGAACCGCAGCCCAATCTTAATAATAAAAAATAATATATGTGCACTTCATAAGGATAATTATAATCGACTTACTAAAATATAAACAGGATCAATATTCACGAAAATGACAATAATTTTTTAATATCGAGTCCTATGGTTATGCACATATAATTATGAGCTTCAAATCATGAAAATGTTGAAAAAAGTTGAGCAACTTAAATACATTCCAAAATGTCATCAAATTCTATGACAAAAACACTAGCCTCCCTTTCTCAAGGAGTAAAACATTCGTGATTCCCGCTTCTGCAAGGTGATAAGCCAATGAGCAGCCTATGATTCCACCTCCTGCAATGACAACCTGAGCTTCCTGAGGTAATTCTTCTTTGGGGAGATTCCCAATGGACAAGGGTCTCAATTGGTGAATGAAATTTGCTGGCAGCTTTAAGATTTTATGTCTATTAGCACTGAGGCACTTACTGCCAGCTCTGGAGACAAGGTTATGCATGAGTCCTTCTGTTGTGGAAGGTTTGTTTGTTTACTAGGAACAAGAGATTAAATAAAATATAGTTTGAGTGATGACAGCTGATTCACACAAAAATTTGCAGATGCCATACATAATTCAAGTCTAAGAAGGTAATTTCAACTCAGCAATATCTGAAATTCATAACGTTAAATGGTCTTACTTTGAATTTCGGAATAGTCCAATTAACAATTAAGTCAATATTTGAAGCTTATCGATAACAATATCTAAATATCGAGATATTTACTTATTACCATAAGAGGCTTCGGCGATATGAAAGTCATTGACCCATCCAAGATAAATGTCACTTTCGTTGTTGTGTAACGCCTTTAAGATACACTACATTTTAACATTTAGCTTTGAAGCACAATTTTGCAACACACTCCTGCTAGCTGTCAAAGTGCAACTTTATCGCTGGATTTCCGAAGCCTTTTAATTCAGTGCAAGACTAATAAATACACAAACACAAAAATCAGATTATTTTCTTCTAGAAGTTTGAAAAAACAAATGAGTGTGTATTTTTTTTTAAATAATTACTGGATTTATCGTAGGCAAGTATGTGATATTTATTTTTGATAAATTATATTTAAATTATTTTTATATTTAAATAATATTAAAAAATATATACAACGTTTATTAAAATTAATTTTAGCAGGCGTTTAGATATGTTTCAAGTTTAGACATGCTTTGGCGGCTCTTGTTGCCTAGACGCTGCTTAAATTGAATGTGTTTGCTTTTAACATCAAATTCCCTTCTGCATGTTGTCAAATATGTCTTATATGTAACGTAGATTTTTCATGGTGTGCACGGTTACTGCCTTACTACTCGAATCCAGTTAGTGTGTTTTTTTCTGCTCAGCCCGATTTGGCTCAACTAAACATCTGTTGAAGCTATCGATTTTCTACTATAAAAAATGACCGAAATAGAGATAGACTTAACTTACACCGCATACACGCATATATGTTCTTTTAAATTTTACTAGTCTTGTGACCACCGATGATTTATTGAGTTGGAATATAAGTTCTTATCACTAACTGATAGGTATGCTTGAGTTTACATGGGCTTCTTGAATAATTTTATCAGAGTTAGTTTTGGGAAATGCTAATTATGATTTAATATAATGCACAATCGTTTGTTACTTTAGTAGACCTCAACTAGAGGTGTTTGTAATTGTTAATCATATTTACATTGTTTACATATTTAAATTTTTAAATATTTTAAGACGCTACAATGTGCAATCTGAACAATCTATTGAAACATCAAAAAACAGAGCAACATACAACATGCAGATGACATCAGGTGATAAAATGAATGAATTGACACTGGAACTCCAAATACTTGCCTACACTGATGTCAAGAGGGTTCAACCTTTTACTAGAATTGCCTTTACAAATAGGGTTGGTGAAGATTTATTTAGTTTGTCTAAATTATATTCTTTATATTACTGTTATCTGATAAACTTTCCATCTGAAAGAGCATCTTCCTCTTGGATCAGAGAAACCTTTGCACTCTTTACATGGACAGTGGAAAGACGAAAAACCCTCCGCGTGAGCTCCAAAAATCTCTCGACGAATCTCTCCTCTTAACACTTTCTGATAATGGTTTGTTTATGGTTTGCAAAATGTTGCAGTCTTTAATATTATTGATAATGTGATTAGTAGTATGTACATTTTGTAAAGAGTACTCAATTATTTGTTAAATACTAATTAGTAATTATCTCCACCATCAAATTTCAGGCTGCTTTGTAGGGGGTATCACAACAGATGGCAACATCTTTTTGTGGGACCAAGAAAACAACATTCACAGGATCGTCAGTGGCATGCCCATGCTGGCCTCTTACCACGAGGGAAGATTCTTGTCGGGTCAGTTTCTGGAGGTTTCTTAACAATTTCATGCACTACTTAAGCAATATTTAGCAACCTATTACACAGAATTAAATTATGGTTTACCCTCTGATAAGTGAGCTAAAACTTCAATATATGGTGAAAAGAGTGATTATTTGTAAATTGTTGACGTTATTTTTTTTCTGTAATAGGAGATTAAGTGTAAAAAATAAATTGAGAGTTAAACATCTGTAGTGTGCAATTATAGGATGTTTAAAATGATTCTTTGAATTCATCTTTACAGATGCAGGTTTATCACTGCCCTACCTCTGCATTGGAGACACTGGCTTCCACCTCGTTGTTATCAATTCCAACTTTCAGCTGTTCTTGTGGCAGGCCTCTGACGTCAACAGAAACTATTGGGCTTATGGACCAGACAAAAAACTGCTAGGGAAAGCAGATAGTAAGGGGATATTGACAGGGAGTTGGTCTTTGATATCACAGCCCTCGGAGATAAAACTGCCATCTTTTGGGGATCACGAGGCCTGCGTTCATTCTGTCTTTGTGCAGAACAGCAGTGTGAGTTTTAAAGCGATAATGATGTTGCTATTAATTATGCTGTTAATGATGTTGCTATTAATGATGCTGACCTCTCATCCACCCAGACTTGGGGATTCCATTGCCTGTGTTCAGTTGTTTTCTATGACAGCAATTCAGATCTGCTTGTCTCTACCCTCATGATCTTATTTGATGATAGAAGATCTTCATTGTCTGGGTAGTTTTAACTTTAGTTGATGAACCATGCCGTGTTGTGTTGTGTCGTGGTTGAATTTTCATCATTTAAAAAATATTCCAAAAGAGCATGGAGTTCAAAGAGGATTTTTGATATCAGTATTTTTACTTGTTACATTCAGTTGACTGTATAATTGTTATTATCACTTGAACTTAATTAACTGATAATGTATATTCTTTTGCAAGTGCCCCTAAATTTGAAGCCATTTGGAAGTCACAATCTCATTTGCTGACCACAATCTTGCCAACTGGCCAATCACGTGAGACCACTCAATCTATCAAAGAAATAGGCGCCCTGCTTATAAAGCATTCAAGGGATGGACAAGTCATTGCAATCTCCTTGAATAGAGCATCCACCAAAAGTCACATAGTATTTCTGTCACCCAATCATTCATTATTACTTGGACAAGCTGACATACAAAGCAATGCTTCCACTGGTTCAATTAACAGGTAATCTGAGTGAAAATTGACACCACAATCCATCATTTTTTTTTATATTAAGTACATTTATATATTAATATGAATTAATTTATTAATTAATACATTTAATGGTCCTTTCAAGACACCATTGGGTGGTTAGTATGGAGTGGACATCCGATGATCTTTTCTTGGTCTGCTTAACCGGCTTAGGATGTGCCCACCTTGTCGCTCGCCTAGGTAGCCCTGTCATGTGCCTCATGAAAGACTTTGATTTCAACCCGTCTCCTATGAGATGCCTTCCGCTCCATCCACTCGTGACCTTCAGGTGAGTTGGCAAAAGTTGTGATAGCTTTTGGAATTAAAAAAAATATTCTTGTGATTATGATAGTAGTTATGATGAAACATGTTTTTTGATTAATATTTACCATAAATTTAAAACCTATAAAGCCATTATGACTTTCATGATTTTGCTGGAGCATAGTTCTAAAATGATTGAATTTAAATAATTGAATTATGTTACTGAGTATGTAAACGTCCTATGGCAGTAGCGGTAGCATGGTTGCATCATCTTCGGCCAATTGCACGCCTCAGCAGTTTTCTCTGGCCGTTCATCCGAATTGTCCCATTTTCCTCTGCTCCGACGGATACTCCGTGTCTGCTGTCCAGATAATGTCAAAGCACACCTGTTTGTCACTCATGCAGGAAATTTCCAAATCAACTTCTTCATTCTTCAGACTTGTGGAGAAGAAATTTTCCATGAGGGTAGGCAGGAAAGAAGGATTACTCAATGAATTCAAGGTGACAGTGGTGATAAAATTATTTTAGTAATAATAATAATAATTTGGACTAATCTGGGATAATAATAATAAATTATAAATAAGCATAACTAAAAGGAGCCTTGTGGCTGTGCAAGTTGGGTTGCGAGCATGACGTCCTTAATTGACATGCCCTTTGAGCCGACTCACGTCTCAAGTTAATTATTGAATTATTCCTGTTTGGGTTACCGTGTCCATGGTGACTCATTTCAAATCCAACATTTAAAACAATGATTTGTTCCTTAAGGATAGAAGACTTCTTGGTGTTAGCATACCTTGTGAACCTCCGTTGAGGTCAGGGGTTATGGAGGTGTTCAAGTTTGAAACCACTCCCACAGGGCTTCAGGGCGATGCCCATTTGCCTCCAGTTGGAATTGATGCCAAAAGCAGAAGTGCAAATTTCCCAGATTCTGGTAAGGTGGAGTTTGCAGGCTTTCACGTTGAGATGAGTGGAGATCAAATTAAGGAGGTGAGAGATAGGAGAAAAGATTGGATTCCGTGGGCTTCATTATTCTGAAAAAAAACTTATTGTTTAATTTGTCATCTCCAGCAAAGCACTGTGAATGATTACTTGAATCAGCTTGAAGACAGATGTATCTTCGGATGGACATTAGCTTCATCACATGCTGGCTTGTGGACTTTGGAGCATGAAATGGTGACGCAAGGAATAGTTGAGAATCTGGTTAAGTGAGCTAATATCATGATTATGATTAATTGAGTTGTTTTATCATTTAGGTATTTTGATTATAATTATAGTACTATTAGTAATAGTTCAAGTAAATGAACATAGTGTAAATTACATGCCACCTTGTGCATAGCTTAAGAGGCACTTTGGTCCTTAGTTTATCACCATCCTGAAGTTATCATATTTATTATCAATTATACATCAATGATGTAAAATATTATTAATCATAATTAAGGATGATGCACTTAATGATCGTCCACGGAGGAGCTCTCGTCGTACCCACAGATCAGGCCCCCTCCTCATCTCCCACCAGTAGCAGGGGCAACCCCCTAAATTCTCCAGACAGGAAATTTAATCCTGGACTTATGAGAGCAATCACTCTCCTGGAGAAGCTTCTGAAGATTTTGAAGCTTAACTGCAACGACGTGGATGAACTGAGGGGAAAAAACAAGAATGCCTCTGCAGGGTCCCTCATCAACTGCTCCTTGCTGCTCGTTCACTGGCTCGTGCAGGCCATTCTTGCGGGTCCTTCCAAGCGATCGAAAGTCCATGCTCTCGATGGCTGTTACAAAATAATTGAAACGACTGAAAAGAATCTAATGGAAACGTTTCTGGGCTCATCCAATCTTTTTACAACCAAGATAGTCAAAGCTGAGCCATGCCTGGTCTTTTCTTCTAACAAACCAGATCCAATGTTTGGAATTGAGGAGGAGGAAGAGAATGAAACAAATTCCGTTGCACGAGTTCCGACGGATGGGGGCAGAAGAGAGACGAAGCAAATTTTAGAGAGGCAAGTTTCTGAAACAACAAACAGAAATTCATCTGGATCTGCCATTGAAGAATCAATTTTGTCGAGGAAGAAATCATCCTTAGGAATGATGGCGTCCCTTGCACGTAAGAAGGGCAGCGACAGTATGGATGCCATAATTTTCCGGAGACTGTCGTCCGTTCTCCCTTCGACTGCTGCTCCCCCCGTTTCCATAGTTTCCAGAAACACTCTCGCATGCATCAGCTCTAGGTTGACATCTCTCTAAGATGCTAAGATTCAAAATATGGTCACTGCAATAATTTGTATGTCTTTTTTTTCACTGTTATTGCTTCAGGCTGTGTGCCAGCTACAGACTCTTATACCGACATGCCTGTAGACATCTAGAGAGAGTCACGAACGAATGTCAGGATCGAGACCCGGAGGCCGTCCGGAAACAGGTGATCGGAACAAAGAGGATCATGTCCCTTCTGGTATGTAAGATGGAGGAAATGAGGTCACACCTGGTTCCATATTGTGTCGACAACTTTAAAGCAAAAGCTGGTAAGTAATAGTTACTGCTATTAATGGTGGTTGTTGTTGTATTATCTATGGAATAATGAGAACTGTATTTATTACATATTATTATGTATTCGTATTATAACATAATGATTATATATAAAAGTGATAGAGTTGGTGGAAGAATGAATTCTTGATAATGGACTTTTTACAATTTTAAGCAATTTTAATTTTATAATTAGATTATTCGTTATTATTTTATAATTAAAACCTTCAGAAAGAAAATTCCTTGATCATGAACAGACTTCAGCTATTTATACCTGGTTAAAGGAATTATTAGAACTCAAAGGTAACTTTATAAATATTTGAAACTGCTTATAATATGAATTATAATCGTTACTATGAATTATTTTTATTCAAAAAATTTTCCTTTTAGATGGAGCCAGTCCAGGTAGAGCTTGCAGAATTCTTCATTCAATTCTTTATACACATCTGTCCAGGTACATACATAAGCTTCCTTTTCCAGATTTCTATTTTTAAGAACTAATTATTATGTTAATTATTTATATGGAAACAAGTTTAGATGAGATATCAGCTGTATTAAAAAGCTATTCCAATATTCCAACTTATTTGCACAGCAAATTTTCTGCTTTTCTCTCAAACTCTCTAATCACAGCCTTCTGTTATTATGGAATTATGTAAAATAATAATTTAAAAATAAATATGATGGTCCCATAGATATGATGCGTTTGGGGCGATCCAATTGGTTGAGAAGGTCGTGCGAATTGCCGAAGTAAAGAAGATCTGCTTCGGCTCTGATTTGAGTCAGGACGAGGATGATGGTAAAGATAATGAGAACGGTGGAAGGAAAAGCAGAAATGCAGAGAAGAGAAAACAATTGGAGAATCTACAAAAAGATGTCCTCAATTTATTTTGGTCTGCAAGATCGAGAGTAAGTTTATTATTATTATTATTATATTATTATTATTATTATTATTATTGTTATTGTTATTGTTACTGTTACTGTTATTGTTATTGTTATTATTATTATTATTATTATTATTATTAGCATGATGCCTTAATTGCAGTTATTAACATCACCCTCATATTTTAAAGGCACCTCCTCTTTCTGATGATATTCAAAGTTACATCCAGCCAGCCATTCAACCGATGAAATTGTTTCTCAATCTACCCTCAAAAAGACTTTTCCAGACTATGGGAAGATTCATGGCACGTTACTTTGTTTGGGGTTGCGAGCCCTTCGTCCACCCCCCTCATCAGCCATACTCTCTTGCGCCTCTTTATGAGAACCCAGAAAAAGGTAAAGATGAAGTATTAATAGATTACTGATGGCATCTGTTGTCTGCATTATGACACATCTTCCATTGACATTTAATATCTTAATACAACCCGTTAATAATTGCTCGAGTATTCAGGATAATGTTTTAATATTCCAATTTACTATTTATTATTCTAGTAGATGAAGACCGTCGTCTGCTGCCCGTACGGCGAGTTCTATTGACCAAGGCTCTGAACATGCAGCAGTTTGAGAAGGTATGGAGTCCAGTAAGAGCTGTCCAGTATCTTTTGCTTTCTGGACTGTTTCCAGATGCCGTGTGGTATCTTCACAATCTGGGAAACGCTCGGGCTGCCCTTTCGGTAGCTGCCGTGGTTGAGCACAGGAGAAGCGTCGTCGAGTCGGAAAGGAATCTGTGAGTGATGATGATGACGATGTGATAATTAAATTAAAGCAAAGATACCAAAAATCATACTATTATACTTCTGTGTGTTATTTTATGATTAGGATGATAATGATTGTGATTGTGAAAATATGGACACAAGGCTTATGTGGATAACTTACTTGCCTTTGCTTCAATCTAATTGCAGGTTCAAGCTCTCACTTCCTACCTGTTTTCAAACTCATGCTCTGCTTAAGGATATGGTCCTTGACCTTATAAAAGGTTTACTTTTTTGCCACTAAGCTATTTTTAACATTTTTAGATCATTTTTTCAAGACTTTTTTTTAATATTTGCTGTTATTTAGTTTTTAAGTTATTTAATTATTTTAATCGATTGTTCTTGAACTAATTTCACTCAGGAAGTCTAAAATCTGATTCGTGGATCGAGGATTCTTCTCAACTTCAAAGTAATTTCACTTCTGTCTTCCTGGCGTCTGCTGTTTGTAAAGTGGATGTCTTAACTCCTGTGGTGAAGATGATGATGAGGGCCATGCTAGGATTGATTATAAATCAGCAATCTGGAAAATGTGCTCAAGTACTTGAGTGGATGGGTGTAGATGGAAATGTGGAGCGACAACATTTCTTTTCGCATCCGCTCATCAGTGCCGACATTAAGTCTCCTTTGCCGTCGGTTTATTACCCGCAGCCTGCCATATCTTCCACGGTTAGTCGATTTCTGACATCATCTCCGTGTTCATACCGTTGCAGCTATGAAATTATGCTATCTTTGTTAACATGTTGCTAACTTTGCTACCATTTTGTGCCTCCAAACAGGATGAATCCCGGCTATCCCCGTCTTACCTGCGAGAGCTACGAGCTCGAATCCTTCTTCAAAGAATTTTTTCTCTGGTTCAGGTCGTCTTCTCTGCAGCCGGTTGTCTTAAAATTCTTGTGTCAAGCTATTCAAGGCTGGTGGTGGAAACCTCTAGTAAAGTTGGGGTAGGCAATTGACAGATTATGAGATAACATGAACAATAATGACAAAATCGCTGTTAGTGATTTACTTTTCAATTACAGACATCTACACCATTGGAATTGTTGAAACCTTATTTAGAGGCACCTGAGCATTCAGATGTCAGTTTCTCTACCTCCGATCTTCTATCTGATTTCAGGGACCTGTGTTCCTTGATGTGGCTGATGACCTTGAGGGATCAGTTGTTTGTAATATTCAAGGAGAAACAAAAGGAGGAACATGAGCAGATGAGGAGACCCAACACAGCAAAAGATCTCGACTGGTTTGCAGCTTGCAGAGATTGTGCTCAGTCCTGCATGCAGATGCTTCCATTCTCTGAACTCCTTGGGTTTGCTTCTCAACTAAACTCTCTTCTCCTCTCTTCCCTCTTTGAACTTCCAAACGACGAGGAGACGGCCTCGATGACCGCCCGATGTTTCCCTAGACCCGAAGCTCTAGACCCGGATTGCAGGAGTCGCCTCCAGTTGAAACTAAAAGAATGGGAAACTGCCTTCGTCTCTTCTGGAAGCGATGGCGGCGATGGATCGACGATGGCGGCCTATTACTTCAAACATTGCAATTCCAACATTTCCCAGGAGTTTGGAAGGAGTTCGTCGGAACGAATCACCTTTCCGAATCTTATCGTGCACGGGGACGATTCGACCTTCCGACCTAGGACCGGGCAGGAAAATGAAAGAATTATCGGAACGAATGAGGAAGAGAAACCGGCACCCGAGGTGAATTTTGAACCGAGGTCTTTAGAAATAAAAGAGGATTACGTCCAGTTTCTTGTAGACTTTTTCGAGGTCCTTTTATCGAATAAGAAGACTGTAAGTTTTCCACCACTAGTTCCTTGTAATTTTAAAAAAATCAGAAGCATTGAATTTCGCTCGCTGGATGGCAAACCCAATATGGACTGGATGACCTATGAAGATGACAATAACAATTATAATAGCAGGAGAGCTATCCCAACCAATATGCAGGCTCCTCTTTCAGTACTCCTTAATGCTTTAAAAGGAAGAAACCCCAGCAAAACAGTGAATGAGGACCAACAAAAATCACTGCTGAATCTTGCAAAGTTTATCGGCAATAGGCCTTCAAAACAATTGAACGTCAATAACAATGGCCATATGTATGATAGTAACATTGGTGGCAATATTACTGGTAATGTCAATGACAATAATAACAATGACGATTATGATGGTGATGATGTCGCTGAAAACACCGGCGTTATATCACTGACTTCTCAAGCTAATGACAACATTGTTGCCAACAACAACCTGAAGACAATAGGCATTCTCTCCGAACTTCAAGCCAATGGTCCGTTGATAGAAGATCCCGATAAAGCGAAAGTAGATTTTTCAAACAGACCCTACTTGCCCGAGGAGCCGGGTAATGAAATTAGGTTTACCAGTCATTGCATCCAACCATTCATCTTTGAGAGCATGGATTTTGGATCTAGCTATCGAGAAACAGAACTATTGGCTAGGTGGCTGTGTACATGGTCAGATTCAGATGTAGCCCTTGATAAAAGAAGAACTTATGAAAAGGGGCCTTCAGCAACCGGTCGGGAGGATGGGTCACCGTCTGCTGCCATCAAAGTGCCCCTCCAATCAAAACTCCTCGTCTACAGCGTGTGGTCAGCCGAGAGGCAAGAAATTTACGAAAGGATCAGAACCGAGGTGAACACCGTTCCAGTGGAAATTCAGGTGTTCGAGGAGGAACTGGAGGAGGAAGCAAGGAGGGTTTCAGAAGGTGACTCTGAGATTCAGGATGCTTCGACCCAGTCGGACGATGCTCCGAGGATTCGAAAGCGACGTGAAATGGCGGACAATTTCAATCAGATGTCTGACGCTGAAGAAAAGGAGTTAGTGAATCATTGTTTTTCCTGTTATTATTAATATTTATGATATCAGTTTTTGATATTTTTTAAATTAAATTTGGTTTTAAATTAGTCACCCTTTTTATATTTTGTAATTGTATTATTTTTCCAGCAACACTGATGGACTTATTGAAAGGTTAGAATTTCAAGAGATTAATTAGCTATGCTTTTACAATTGGATGTATATCATCTATTGCCACTGCATTCATGAATTTTATTATTATTCGATACAGTCGCTCGCAACAGCTATTGGATGAAGTGACACAAACTGAACCAATAAGAAACGTAGAAAGTAAACCAATGACCTTGGATGTGGTACAAATGGCTGTCAAAGAGGAGATGAAGAGGATAATTGAGGTAAGATGAGATGATGATTATGATAATGAATGATTGGTTTAGTGCAAAAATAACAAACAAATTTAAATGTCAATATGTTATCCTGCTAACCAGTTGGGTCAGCTTTTTGTGCATTCCACGTACATATGTGTAACAAGAATCTCCTACGTATGACCAGGCACAGAACCATGGCATCCTCTCCGTCCTGGAATACCTCAAGTCTTCCTCTTTTGATCGTCAACAGGAACTCAAGGATCTACTTCAAGTCCTTCAGGTACCTCTGCAACAACCGACAGCACTGCAAGCTCCTTCTGCCCAAATTCCTCCATCCTTTGGCATTACGTCAAGCCAGTACGATGTCTACGCATTAACCGTAGAAACAAAAAATAATGAAGAGTTCTCTGTTAATTGCCCGCCCTTGAAGGATGTATCTACTGAGTTGGACCATTGCAGGATGGTTGTTACCATAACTATTGTTGATAATATTATTTATTATAATTTTTTTTTGTATTTGTTATTGTTTTCGTCTTCATCAGTTGTTACAATTGTTACTTTTATTTTGTAAATTTGTACCCCTTTCTAACATATATGTTTTTATTTTTCTCTTAAGCTTAAATGATACTTAAATCATAATGCAATCATTTCTCCAGATGGCAGATAAGACCTTTGTTGATTCTTCGGACATTGTTTTTTCTGAGAAGTCGATTGATCACAAAATCAAGAAGATTGAAAAAGATTCTGAAGTTGAAAACATCAACGTCGGCAACGACCCCGACAACAAAGGCAACAGCAACAACATCGGTTGTAACCAGGTCAAAGACAATACTAGTCTACAGTCAAAACTCCCAAAAATTGTTGATGTCATTTCTGAACTGAAAGGCCTAATCAGTTCTCATGGGCAGATGCCCAAACTTGGAAAACTACTAAGGTTACCAGCAACCACTACCAACTCCATGTTGAGCAACAGCAAACAAGAGCAAAAGGTAAAGATTTTTTGAATATAAATTTGTTTTAAAATCTTTAACTCCAAATATTTTTCTATTGGTTCTTACGATTTGTTGTTGAGTTGTCGTTTATTGTTTCAGAATAATACTTTTAATGCTTTTAGCCTGTCTTCAGTTAAAATTCTAAAAAGTTGATTTGAAAATGTTTTCAGTTTTCGAGGCTAATATCTGCCCTGAAGAGCCTCCATCTTGACTCCTTGGATGGTCGTAATCCAATTCCTGCCGTCTCCAACCAATTTTTCTCCCCCAACTTCAGATTCCCCATAAAACTGCCACAGGATAATAGTAACAGCAACAACAACAATAATAATAGTAATAATAATAATAATAACAATAACCTGACCAATAACAACAGCATTAATCACAACAAAAGGAAGGGTGTCAATAAATCACATCACAAAGAGCCATGTACACCTACCACAAAACAAGGCCTCTCCCAGAATTTGCCTCTTCTTAAAATGCAGCCCCATCAACAGAAAAAGCACCTGGCTCTTATAAAAGCAGGTCAAGCTACTCAGAAACAGCTATTACACCTCCAGGAACAACATGCTACGCAAGTCCACGAACCGCAAGGAGCCGTTGAACAAAAACCACAGCTTCGAGGACGAACTGAACGACCCTGTCGACAAAACGATCGGATTCGTCAAAGCTCCAATGCTGACATCCTACCCTGTCCTTGCCTGCCTGCCCCCGATGACCACGTCTACGACTCGATCAGGAAACTCGTCCACAGGCAGGTTCAAGAACACGAGAAACGTAAGCAGTTCGAACAACTCCAAGAACAACCCACTTTCAAGGTGAGAGACTCCTGTAGACCTTCGACAGTTCCTTCGATTAAGAGACAAATGGAGGAGAATGATTTCACCAGGTGAGTTGTGAAAAGGTATTGGATGAGAATGGCATCAGTGATATGTACTTGATGGAAATTAAAACAGATTCTTATATAAATTAATATAGCAAGCGATGTGATTGAACAGGTCATTTCAAATTACAATTGTCAAATTACAAATTAGGTTGGCATTTACAAATTATATTGATGAAGCTTGAAAGTTGTAATATGTGAAAATTATGGACGACTGACATCTAAAGCATTTTAATCATCTTCATCGCAGACTCTCGACTTCGCCTCTTCCGAAAACTCCCCCGATATCCTCCGCCAAAAAGGAAGATTTACCTTGTCCAACTCTTGAAATGTTGAGAGACAAACGATGGAGCCAGGGTCGACCTTTGGAACTCGACTCGCCCAGGACGGTCGAACCCTTTGACACGCAACCTCTAAGAGGCAAGGAGCATCGTAGCAATAATGACGTTTATGAGCTTAATAATACGACGACTTTTTGAACAGATCATTCATTCCTCAGAAACTTAATAATTTGATGAACTTTTAAACAGATCGTTCCTCGATGCATCCTTCCGACCTCTCAGTGAGACCGACAAATGCTCAACTCCAACTCCTTGCAGCCACTGGAGCACCAACAACTCATTGTTGTCCAAAATCTTCTCCAAGGACAGTCCCAAGAACCAGTGCAGAAGATGCCAAAATGGTGAGACACTCAGTACATCATCAACATCGTCCTTACTGTTGTTTCAGTTATTATGTGATCATTATTATTACTCCACTGTATTATTGCTATCAGTAACATTATTATTTTTATCATTACCAACTTATTATTGTTGTCCAAATCATTATCATTTTTATCATTTCTGTCCTCACCACGACCAACATTTCAGCAGTTGGAAAGATGTCAGGAGAAGCTGGAGGAAGCAAAAGAGGAAATTATGATGCTGAAGAATGCACTGGTTAGATGCACTTAATTTAAATTTGATGATGATGATGATACTGATGACATTATCGGAATCAATTTCTCTCAGAATCAGGAGCTTCAACGTCTGGACAGCCAGCAAGATGAAGAAATAATCGTCCCTCGAAACTTGGACCTCGAATGTGCTCCGGTAGAAGTAGAAAAAGTCGACAGCTATGTCAGCTTGGTTGAACCTCCTATAGAAAAAGTTTGGAATTAATGGCAATTAATTATTATAATAATGGGTTTTTTTTAAATAATGATGATCATGATATTCAATTGAACGATATTGATATTAATGATTACTAAATGTTAAGATGTTAATAATAAATAAAGATCAGTGTGTTACTTAGCAAGTAATTTCAATAATATTATCAGTCAGCAACAAGAATGTTTAAAATGCGAACCATTTCACCTCAGTCCGTTAGAAGCAAGCCTACTGAAACAACATGGTTTGAGGATTTAGTGATAGAAAACCCGCTCGAAGATGAACCCCCCGTACCCCCGATAACAATGGTGCACGGAAATTGTCCAGAAGATGATGTTGTTATGGAAGATGATCATGTGGACCTCGTCGCTCAAGACGTGGTAGGATTCATTGTCATTCAAGATGTATTAAAGGATTCATTGTAACTCGAGATGTATTAAAGGATTCAATGTAAGGACATTAGATCATTTTAGTTAAAACTCGACTACACTGTAACTAATCATTATTAAATGCTATCATCATTGTCTAACTGCTCCATTCTGTTGGAAAAAAATATTAATTATAATAATAATGATGATGATAACAACGACGATTACAATGATGATGGTATTAAGTTAATTTGAGAAGCATCAGAGATGCCTAATAAATGATTTGATGCTGCATATATTTTATAGTTTGGTGATTTAAATTGGATTAATCGAAAGTTTCATAAAATAAAGTGAAATGAAATGAGTTGATGAAATACAGATGATGTCAAGTAGCAATGTGGTCCAAATAGTTGTTTTAACGTTCGCAATTATTACGTTAACTATGGAATGAGGGGTTGTTATTAACACTAACATTAAATTGAACGACTGATGTTAATGACATTCTCAATGAATTTTCTAGAAAACTCCAAAAACAGCAATGAACGAGATCTTCTTCAGTCCAACTCTCATTTCCAGCAGACCGCAAGACGTGAGGACCTTGAGAACGGATAACATTGATCTCAAAAGCACCGTCGTCATGGTGATTATGTATTTCATGCTCGTGATTGTCGCATGTAATAAAAAGATGATGATAAAAATGGGTACTCGATGCTCGGTATGGTAATCGTGATGTTGAACTTTCCAGGAAGCTTCTGAGGCTGCAAGGCGCGAATACTTTTTCACTCCGACCTTTGTTTCCAGAGGACAACAAGACTTGAGGATACTCAATGTGGAAAGGCCCAGAAAGGTTTGTAATTAGTTGATGGTGATTTTGACAGGCACAAGGATTAGTTAATTAAATGGAATTATTTTGAATTAATAACTAGATTTGTTTATTAAGTTAAATTTTAAAAGGATCATCATGTGTCATCATTTCTTAGATTTCTTTGGGAATTGCACCTCGTGACGAGTACAACCCCAATCAGGCAATTCGCATCATGAGACCGAAAGAAGAAGAAATGGGAGTCGACCTAATAATGGTTAATGTGATGTTGATATGATGTTGATGTGATGTTAATGTGATGTTAATGTGATGTTGATGTGATGTAAATGTGATGTTAATACCATCTAATGATTGGCTTCGTTATTTTGTTTAAATCTTAAAATGTAATCAGAGCACTTTGATAGTGAACCTCATCCTTTCCTCATTAGGAACGCTATCAGGAACCCGATCTACGACCTAGACAAGATGAAATCATGTTTTCTCCTCAATTCGTTCGTACCTCTCCACCATTGGCCTTCAGGATCAGGGTGAGCAGTTTCGTGCTTGCGATTGTCAGGTGGAGGACTTCGTGAAGAGATGCAATTTAAGTGCTGCTCTCAAAGTGCTCCACCATTGGCTGGGATCTAATGATGGGTGGGGTTGATGATAAAAATAGAAAACATGTTAACAAGTGATTATTTGATTGATGTCAGAAGCAATGGGGAGCTGGCTATTGATTGGATTAATATTTTAATATCTTGAAGTTGTTAACTCATATTATTATTGATTTGATTAATAATTTAATTTAATCTTGTTTTAATCATTTGATCAGGAGGACATGCCACGGTTTTGCGACGACACCAACTTTCACAACAACCTCAATAACGACTTTAACGATCATGACAACGATAAGTCAGGCAACAATGGCAATGACCGTGACGAGTGAGTTCCATGTTTGACTTCTATTGAGATATTAACAAACAAATTATATTTATATTAACAAACAGTTAAATCACTAGTTAGATAACTTTTAGTTATCCACGGAACCATCTCAATGTTGTTCTGTTAATCTTTTACTTGGGGATTTTTTTGCCATCAATCACATTTCCTTTTAGGAAGTTTCCTGTTAGTCCAAGGTGTCTCAGGTCTCTGAGGTATGGCTTCCAAGCAGTCACGGACATGGATGCAAATGTCAAAGCCATTCAGGAGATGGCCTCAAATATAGAAAAGGATTTTAAATCTACCAGATTGGTATACGACCTTGATTTATATCGATTGCTATTTTGATCGCTATGTTGATTGTTATGATGACTTTGCAGATAAACAAAAGACCTAATAGCACTCCCTGTGATAAGCAATTGTAAGTCAACATGGCAGCAGATGAAAATGATGATATGCAAAACTTCTCCATCAAATCATTTCTTTTCAGGCCTACAACTGCACCAAAAGCAACGACCGTAGCAACTTGCATTGAGACGCCATCCTGTACGACCATCCCACATTTCTACGTCAACAAAAACCTTGGAGACCTGAGCAAAATGGTTGATTGCTCCATCCCCAGAGACGAGCGGGACGATCCGATCTTTGCCGAGTGCCGGCAGAGATCGGCTTCTCCCCGGGTAGAGACTTACGTGGGTTGGATGTCCGATGCTCAAAGGGCAAGAGAAGACGAGAAAAAAAGGAGGAGGATGAAGAACATGGGGGAGAGGTGCAAGATGGCTGAAGATTTGATCAAAGGACTCACAGAGGGGCCTGGTTACTATCAATATCAATATGTTTATTTTTATATTGTCATATTTTATGTTAATATAATCATCTCCAATTAATCTTCCTCTAGATATTACATTTACCAAGTTATATTTTCTCTTATCAGATTTATTATTATTAATTCTTAAATTTGCAACAGATTTCCTCAACAAATCTCAAAGTGCAAATCCCAGGGTTGAAAGACGTTCTTCAGTCCCCGTGCCTGGTGAGAACTGTGCACTTTTAATAATACACACAATCCAAAGGCCCAACCAATCCAAATAATGCAATTATTGATGAGTTTTATGGAAGGGCAACTAGTTGTTGCATTATTAATAAATCATAATTATCCATAATTATTAGTACACCTTAATACTTTTAGCTTATCATTATGACCGTAACAACTGGATGAACATATATTGGATCACTTAATACTTTTAGCTTATCATTATGACCGTACCAACTGGATGAATAAGACTGAGTTGAGGCCTCACCCTCGATCAACTTACGTCGAACGATTGCAGAAGGCCACCAACCAACCCAAGAACCACTGGGTTTTCTACAAATGCCAGTCACATTCAGACAGGTTCAAGACAAAGAAAGTCGGCAACAGACAGGTCAGGTTGAAGGGCGAGCGCTATGATTTTATGAACCCTTCGACGTCCAAGGTGAAAAAGCCGATCGGTGCGACAAAGTGCGGAATGTCGAAAACCTTCAATGCCAACAACAACACGGCATCGTTGAAACCGTCCCAGGCGAGTAGCAGGTCACAGAAGGCCGTCAATTTTGACGACAACGTCGGACAACCTCGTGATGTCACTAACCAGCAGTCTGAAGACTCCTTGGAACTTGGAGCAGACTACCTGGACATGGTTGCTGTTGATGACCTGAAGTCGGTGGACAGTAGCATGATCAGTGAAATTGACTGGAGCCAAGTGGACAGGATTGTCGGAGAAGAGGAAGATGCGATTGCATTCAACGATGGATCGAAAAACCAGGTGCTTTAGGGCCTCCTTAAAAAGATTCAGAGTATTCTTTCAGTTCGCTTTCTCAAACTTTGCTTTAAAAAAAAATGCTTTCAAAGAATTTATTTATTTGTACACTTTTGTATTTGGATTAAAAAAGGATTTGAGTTAAGATTATTGGTCGATTGAGAACGTATTCAGTTGAACTCCTTGAGTAGAAGGTCAGCCTCTTTGATCATGAATGTCTTGATGAGTTGGTGAATGTTCTCATTTGACCTGAGCACCTGCTTCTCGATGGCTGCCTTCATCTCCTCCCTCGTGTCCTTGTTCACGCCTCTGGTTACTGTTCGAGATCTGCAAAGATTTTTTAGTTGGATGACAAAGAAAAAACAATATTTATCCATCTATGGAGACAAATTGCTATGAAATGGATTTGGTAGTCAAATAGGTTCTAAATAGGTTTTATTTATTTATTTATTTGATTATAGTCCGTTGATTTGGACTTCTAAATAGGTTTGATGTGAGCAATTTATATAACTGGCACAAAAATATGGTCAAATTGGAGTATATAATCCGTATCATTCCAAGGTGGAAGTTGAACGTACGCTTGTGTAGTCTGAATGGGAGTCGACAGAATGTCGAGGGAGACGAGTCCTCCGTCTGGAGACTGTAAGAACATGAATTCCTCCAGGATGGTTATGTCTGCAAGCAGATGGAAGAGAATGTGTTGTTAATCGAAACGAGGTGTTGCATAAATATTGATCTGGTAATAACTCGAATTGATTTAACATAGTAGTGTGCAGAAGCAATACATTTAATGCAAACTGACCAATCAAATAGCTGGTAAAGAGATGGTATGAAAATCTTCCTTGTTTCCTTATATGCTCCAACAGCTCGCACAACTGCGCCTCGTTTTGGTAGATATTGTGCTGCATGAGCACCACCATGTGACCTGTGATTTATTTTAATAAATAATTAAATATTAATATAACATCGATGACGAGTAAAACCGAACTACCTATTAATGAGTCAGAATGCGACGACATCGGTTGGGATTTCCATAGGTTCCAGAAACAACCGATCATAGCTTGAGCAGCATAAGATAAAATGTCCTGATTCGTGAGGGTGATAAACCTCAATTGAATCCCCTTACGACAAGCGGGAAAGGTGAAGGGTGATAATCGGTTCGGAAGAGAGATTTGCGTGACAGGACCCTTGCTTGGCACCATGAGTGGGTTGTCTGACTTTTTAAAAAGCCAAGTACTGATGGCTTTCATGAATACCTTTTATGAGATAAAATCAACATTTTTCAAAATAAAATAATGTATATGAGTGTCTGAATTATTGCCATTAAATTGATTCAATCAACCACCTTGCTGTTAAGACTTCTGTAGGCACAGCAGATCAATTGGACCAGAAGTCTATTCTGTAATAGTTAGTAGAAAGTAGTTTTTGTTACAGTGATGCTGGGATAATATTCATAAAGAGGAGTCTGTATTATATTTTAAACTAGTATTTTTAGAATCATTATTGGAACAGATAATTGACCTTGTTGACTTTGGGATCCTGTTCTTGTAAAGCATTCATTGATTCGCAGAGGTGGAGCCCCTCATCGTACCTGCCCTGAAAAAGTACGACCTACTTTAGGTACGACCTACTTTAGGTACTGCTTGCAACAATAATTAAGCGGTGATGATTGCAAGAAATTAGGCATTTTATAAGTGGGGACAGGTTTTACAAAACTTTTTACTTGTTTAAATAACTTAAGACCTCACACCTCATATATCATGAGATCAATGTTGAATTGGTTCAACCAGGGCCACTTCTTCTTGATGAGCCAATGATTGTGCACAGCACTGAGCCCTGTTTATTATTATTATTATTGTTATCTAGGTTATTCTCATGATCATGATGGTTATCATTAATATGGATTAATAAAACAATGAAATATAACATTGCCAATAATTCACCCAAAGTGAAGACTCCTCCATTGAGGGAGTTCCAGATTTTGGCAGCCAATAGGAATTCTTCAGCGACATCGGAGAGTACAGTCACATTGTTCGGCTCAACCGCTTCCTCTTCAAGCCGTGGCTTCTTGGCTCTAAGGCTAATAAATGTGGTGTTATTCAAGATGCCACAATTGACATCATACCACATACAACATAACCAGCATACGACAATAGTGATTCATTTCAATAAAGTGCGCATTAAGTCAATTTAAATTATATCTTCTAACAATGAAAAAGCATCCTTCAATGCATCTAATCATAACAATTTATAATTTCAATTAACAAATCAGTCTCACTCCTCCACTGTGTCCAATTCGTCCAACAGAGACACTTCCACGAGTGCTCGAGAAACGCTCGCAGAACTGGCCGATTGATGATGGGCTACAATGGGATTGCGTCGAGTAAAAAGCTTATTAAGTGCTGGTTTTATCAGATTTATTATAGCTAAATTGAAAATCCATCTCAATCGATCGCTTCAATCGAATGCTCGTAAAGCCGTACTGACCACCAGATTTGGAGGTACTTTGTGCATCGAGACAGGCGTTGTAACCGTGGAGACATTCAAGAAAGAATGCCAAAAACAGGGAGAAGAACTTGAGTAGTTCAACCTCATTCCCCGGTCCTGGTTTGTCCGTTGTTGAAAGGGTCGACATGTGCTTTCTGAAAGCTGCATCCAATGCCTTGTATTTGACCTTCATGGAGCTGAAATGAACAAGAAGAATATCACTTGTATTATCATCAATCTACAATTTATTTCAATTTTCAGTCACTTGTTTGAGTCGAAGAGAATGTCTGCTTCCTCTGGCCATCCGATCTTTTTGCCGACCATGACTCCGAGCTTCCTCAGCTTCTGCCACGGATCAAGTGATACGGCCTTTGTCGGAGTGCCACTCTTTGCTGTTTGATCTGATGAAAAATCAAAATATTGGAATGTTCCAAATAAAAGTAGTTTGCTAATAAAGTTAATTTGCAATTTATAGTTTTTAATGGTTACAAATATGGTTTTAAGGTGAATAGCATTTTATTCAATGCCAAATTAATTAACATCAGTGGTGTAAATTATGCGAACAATAGCAGTAATGATGAAAAATGTTATTGTTAGTAAAAATTATTGTCTGCGTGCTATTAATTATGATATATTGGCACATAATCACAACCTTTTTGCAGGGAGGAACCCTGAGCAGCAAGGAAAACAAAATATTCAACAGCACTGATGAACCAGTTGGTAACTTGAGAAGGAGGAATCGGAGCCGGATGCTGGAGGACTTTTGGAAGGACGGATAAAACTGGAAAAGTGATGTTAATAAATGAAAGAAGTATTCACACATGCAACAGTAAGAATATTGCACATTCCAAGCACTATTACGACTAAGTCTGTCGTTTAAATAAATTAAGTAAGTAAATAAATTCAAAACTGAAAAACCAACCAAGCTCCTCCCTGAAATGATTGACAGGTGTTAAGGATGCCTCTTCATCCCTTGCTTCAGCTGAGAGCCAGAGGTCGACTAGGTATGCCTTAGGCAATGAATATAAGTTTGTAATTAACGTAATCATTATAAATTTATAAGCTGCGAGGGTTTAATGAGACAAAAGAATTTTAGCTCCTCGTAGTCATAATGTGTTAGTATCATTGCACGAATAAATTTTGGTTAAACTGATCATCATTAATCTAATGAAATTTGATTTTAAGACGTGTTGCATAAATCTTTTTCCTACAATAATAATGACAAATAATACTGATTCAAACAAACTCACCCCCTGATTGGGCATCTCCTCGGAGAAGTTGTCGAGAACGTAGAGCAGAAACCGTGACTGTTGGTTGACATCTGGCATTAAGAAGGGCATTCTCCTCAGAATCTCCCTTATTACAAACACCTGCAGACCTCGAGGCAGGTGACGAAAGACATCTGCAAAGTCCAAGCATTGTCTCATTAAATCATGTAAAATTAATTATTACAAGCTGTATTGCCCACCGGTTTACGAATACAAATTTGTACGCATTAAAAATAATAATAAGTATTGTATAGTAATGTATGATGCCCCAAGCTTAAACAACAGGATCACTGAGGCCATTTATACGATGCCATCACCATCAGAGGTGCTTTGTGGCAGTGCAAGGAACACAACTAATAACAACATTGCAGGAATTAAATGAGAATCAAAGTTTCATATATGGTTATTAAATTGAGAAAAGTTGGAAAGGTTAACAATTTCATTTGGCAATGAGAAATTTTGTAATTAATTTGAAATATATGTTACACATGCATGACAAACCTAAACAAACATAAAATAAAGAATAGGTTATGTGATGATGATGATGATGATGATAATGAACAAAGCAACTACCTCGATGGAACTCTACATCCTCGTCTAACTGTTCATCCTCTTTCAAAACATTCCTCAAAATGATTAGCACTTCTTCCCAAACCCTCTCTTCTTTATAAAATACAGCTAATCTGTTGGCTCAAATTATAATATAATTATTATTATTCAAATGAAAACCTTTATTGAATGTGGTTTTTTCAAGCCAATCAAACCAAAATTTAATAAAGAATATTAAGCTTAATAAATGATAAATTTTAGGTATTTAAGCTTAATAAATAATAAATTTTAGGTATTTAAGTGCAATAAATAATCTCACAAGTCTTCCAAGTACGAGGAAGTTTCTGTTGCATTCTTTGTGCTCTTTTCCAACGTGTATAACTCGAACTAATAAAAATAATATTACTGTATATAATTTGGGATTAATTATTCTCAGACATTACTAACTTATTACTGATACATGGTGGGGGTTTTAAGTAATTAAATCTCAAAGTAATTAAATCAAACCATCCCCAAGAGATACAAACATCCAACCAACCCTGATTTGAAAACACCAAGGAAGTAAAGTCTTGCCAACGAGAAGCCATGTCTTTGCAGCATACACATCGGTCTTAAGCAAATTTTTAGCTTCGTTCAATATCCATAACATATCTTTCGAATTCACATTAACTGAATTTGCTGAGTTGTGGTTACTTGCCATCGCAAAATTAATTTGCTAAAAATTAAAGTTGGTTTAATGTCTACAAAGTTAAATTAAATTCATAACTTTCGCCAATCCAGTTAACTTTTCGAATGTAAACGTTGATCTGATGAAGATAGTTAAAAGTAAATTATGCATTTTAAAAAAGTTTATTTGTTTTTATTTGTTTGAAGTTGTTTAAAAGTTATGTGTTTATAAATTAGTTATAATAATTTTATACAAAACTTAATTTTTTTAATAAAATTTCAAGAAAAATAGCGTTGGTGTCGCGCATTACCCGATAAAATAGCTAATCTATAAGTGAGCGGCCAATGTCAGAAAGTAATTATGCATAATATAAAGCTCACCTTTGTCAGTGTATGAGTATTTGCTTAGTTTATAAGTAGGCTGGGTGACAAGTCGCCTTGTCGTGTCTGCTGCGAGCCAATATCTCTTATCTGCCTTGTGGGGTGAGTTGCGGGTGTGTTCTTGTTTCTTAAAACTTGACTGTTCGCTCATAATAAGCACAAATTAAGTAATTCGAACTCTAGGTAGTTGCTAGTAATCAGTTTATCAATTTATATCAATCGTTATTTCAATTTATCTTGATGAGTTTATCAGTATTAATCTCTTCCTTAATCGCTCTGCAATGGCGAAGCATTATAATTTTTGATTGAAGGTTTTTCTTTTATAGCAAATATTACTAAGGACTTCTAAAAATACCCGATGCTTAGGTAAAATGCCGCGCTCTCATAAAACTTCAAGTTTTAAGATAAATTTAGCTCTATCAAACGTTAGAAAAGTAAGTCTGGATGGAAAGTATTCAAATTATTATTATTATTGTTGTTATCATCATCCAAATCAGATTATGTCATCTCAGATGGTATTTTAAAACATCATTAATGACAATAATTGTAATATTAAAATGAATTAATGGCTTTAGCTAGGCAAATGCTGTAAGACTAGTCATAAGAAGTAGAAGAATAATGAATCGTTGGCTGTAATATTTATGATATTATTATGTCTGTGCTATTGTTGTCATTGTGACATTGGCATGGGTGAATCAGACTTCAAAGGAAGCCTTCCTTTAATGTAAGCATTTCAGTCTCAAACAGTAGTCTGGAATAATATTAATAATAATTATGATAATGATAATAACAGTGAGGTTAACACAGACTTTTAATAGCAGCAGAATAAAAAAGTGTTTTGTTATTGAAAACATTAAAAGATTATGATTTATAAAATAATAATTATGAACCTTTTGCTGAAATTTTACAGTATTTGTGTAATAATTTGTTTACAGATCATAGCATCATTGTCAAACAAAAATGGAAGGTTAGTTTACAACACTGATAACATTATTGTGAGACATGAATCATTTGTTTTGAAGTTGTAATGTCTCCTTGCAATATAATTAGAACCATTATGAGATGTCTGCAATAACTGTTGTGGTGTTTGATGAGATCAGCATAAAAAGAACATTAACTATTTTGGTAGTTTATGTAGATATTAATATATTATTAAGCATCTTTTGTTATCATTTATTCGTTATCAATAATATAATTATTACTAGCACCATAATAATTATTGATTTTATTACTATTTTGATTCGATTAATTGATTATACAGTCGTCAGGGGCCTCACAAGAAGCAAGACTTACGACTGGAAGGACTCTAATGTAGCCCTGATCGGTTCTGATCTGGATAAGAGAGTCAAAAGTAGAGTTGCAGTTTATTTCAATTTCAATTGACAATAATGTTAATATTAATCACTTTTATGATCATGTTGGCTAATATAATCTTAAAATACTTTGGGTAAGCTCGATGAGAAGCCCACGGTTTAGACTAAATGATATCTTCACAATTTTTAGAAAGTTGGTCAAATGTTTACAAATGTTAACAGAAATGTTTGCAAATGTTTATCTGTATGTACAAAATCAGCATCTATGACATCAATCATCACGATGCCGCAACAATTTCATCTCCTTATAAGGGCTCTTCAAATGTCAAACATTCTTAACACACATCCTCGTTGCTAATAAGGGAATAATTTGAATGCTTGTAGGATGAAAAATACCAGGATTGCAATAGTACAAACAAATTAACAGTCCTGAAGAATTAAATGTTTTTCATTGGGATTTAAAATTAGTCATTAATTTAGTGCTATCTGGTATTATTGTTGATATCCGTATTATAATTAGCTGATAATAATGTAATAGCTACTGCTATTAAGATAATTGGATAAGCATCGTAGCAAACAACTAATCAATATCTGATGCAATTATTAGAATGAAGATTGGTGCAATTTTTGGCTAAACTCTATTTATTCACCTTTTGAAGAGGAATCTGCAGCCACTGAAACAGCCTGGAAGCATGCTGGAGAAAAGCTTGGACTGAAGATCTGGAGAATTGAGGCATCAACAACATCTTTATATTAATTTTACAACAAATTTTAACTGTTTATTTTAAATAATATTGTTATTATTATTATTATTATTATTATTATTATTATTATTATTATTATATTATTATTATTATTGTTATTATTATTATCATTATTATTATCATTGATGTCATCTTATTTTGTCTCTTCTTATTAATTGAGTTGTTTCAGAATTTCAAAGTTGTGGATTGGCCTGAGAAACAATATGGAACATTTTACAGTGGAGATTCTTACATTATTCTCAATGTGAGTGGTGATGGTAACAGTTACAAGTATATTCATATTAATCTTTGCAATTACGTGATTTTTTTTATTGCCTTATGTATCCAGGTGTTATTATTATTTGTGATATTATTATTGTTATTATTATTATTATTATTATTATTATTACAATCATTACTGTTATTAGATATGCCTTGATTTTAATTATTTTGTCACTTATTGTTAACCGAATAACACTCGATTGGATGCAACATCGGCAGACCTACAAGCAGCCGGGCGGCAACGAGCACTTGTACGACCTCCACTTCTGGATCGGCAGTCAGAGCACCCAGGATGAGTACGGAAGTGCTGCCTACAAAACCGTCGAGTTGGACACCTTCCTCGATGACAAGCCAGTTCAGCATAGGGAAGTCGAAGGACACGAGTCCAGTCTCTTCAAGTCTTACTTCAAGAATGGAATTACGTGAGTGCACGCGTGGACGGTTTGGTGGATGGTTTAATAATTGTAAAAATAACAATGGCACAAAATTAGTTAATTAGTTGTAATAGTAAAAGAATTACAGATTTTATAGAATCACAAAGTTTATGTCAAATGATTGAAACTTTTGAAAAAAAATAATTGATTGTTTAGTTCTAGAATTCTTTTCCGATAGGCTGCTGGCTGGAGGGGCAGAGTCAGGCTTCCAACATGTGAAGACGAAGGAATACAAGCCCAGATTGCTGCACTTTCATGGCTCCAAGCAGCATGTGGTTCTCAATGAGGTGATTTTTGAATGAATGAAAATGACTCATCAATGATTTCAATTCCTTGATTCATTGAATTCGTAGTTTATGTTAATGGCACGGTTTTCAACTTTTTTCAATTCATTTATTATGCTAATAAGGAGAGATGTTTATTTAGATTACATTATTCGTTAATTATTTTTGAATTCATCCTTAATCCATAAATCCAGGTTCCGTCGAATCCTGCACGTCTCAATCCGGACGATGTCTTCATCTTGGATTCGGGATCGAGCATCATCCAGTGGAATGGATCCAAGAGCAACAAGGATGAGAGATTCAAGGTTGTCTGCTTTTTTATGATTTTATGCTTAATAATAAGTAAAAATGCTTAAAGAATTACAGGGTAAAACATCAATTAATTCTTGTAAATTAATGTTCATCCAATAGGCCAGCCAATATTCAAGTAATTTGAGGTCACAAAGAGGAAGTTGCAGCTGTGAGGTCATTGAAGAGGCTGATACCTCGGAAGGGGTGAGTGGCATCATTAAATGATTACATTTTTAACTCTTTGAACCCCGCAGGCCGGTTTTCTGGCCTGCCAGAGAAGCCTAGAGACCCGAAAGGCCGGTTTTTTGGCCATCGCATATACCATGTCATTAGATGAAAACTGCTGGGGGGCTCAGATTATAGGGGGGAATGGCCAGGGGGAACAGGGTTCAAAGGGTTAAAATGTTAAGTTTTAGTTAATAAAATAGCAGTTGCAATATTTTATAACAATTGTTAAATATTGATTAATAATTGCAGCGGATGTAAAAGAAATTATGAAATTTTAATTGTGCCAAAAATATGTATCGATGCAAAAATTCCATTTGATTTTCGCAGCATGAATTCTACAAGCAGCTCAACGAACCCGATCAACCAAACCACATCCAACCAGATGTACCAGGGGAGAAGGTTCTTGTCCGGTAACCTTGAACCTCTTGATTTGATACTATTTGGGTACTTGATGTAATTGTAAATATCTATAATTTGATACATTATCGATGTAATTGTAAATATCTTTAATTTGATACATTATTGATGTATTTGTTCTCATAATTGTTGTTATTTGTCATATCTACAAGTCCATTCTCTTGCATTGACCATTTGTCATATTCTTTCAGAGTTTCTGATGCTGGAGGACACCTGAAGCAAGAAGAGGTGAAAAGAGGTTCGGTTCACCTGAGTGACTTCAAGACTGAAGTGAGTTTCAAGCCGAATATTACTTAAAACATATCGTGGTCGAACGCATTTATTCGCCACCTGCTTCCTCAAGTTACTAAGGTGCTGAGATTGTGTTGATGGGTACAAGGATCATTACGTTAAATAATTAATTATAATAAATAATTATGTTAAAGATTCAGCTTTAAAGTGATTGTTCAAGATAAAGAAATTAATGTTCCTTTATTTGCTGCTTTGTTGTTTACAGGATGTCTTCATACTGGATACTGGAAACAACTGCTTTGTGTGGGTAGGAAAGGGGGCATCACCAGAGGAGAAGCAGAATGGAATCGGATATGCCCATGTAAGTATGTTTTGTATTGTGTATGCCCATGTAAGTATGTTTCATATTGTATATGCCCATGTAAGTATGCTTTGTATTGTATATGCCCATGTAAGTATGTTTTGTATTGTATATGCCCATGGAAGTATGTTTCATATTGTATATGCCCATGTAAGTATGTTTCGTATTGTATATGCCCATGTAAGTATGCTTTGTATTGTATATGCCCATGTAAGTATGCTTTGTATTGTATATGCCCATGTAAGTATGTTTTGTATTGTATATGCCCATGTAAGTATGCTTTGTATTGTATATGCCCATGTAAGTATTTCTTGAACTCTAACCCTGCATATTTTAGAGGTAGTCATGCAAGTAATTTTATATTATTTATTAATATATTCCTTGATACTACATTCTCTCAACATGTTTATTCTTTCCCAGAATTACCTCATGGGCACCCAGCATCCTCTCGTTCCTGTCCACGTCATCAAGGAGGGGCAGGTCAACAAGGACTTCAGCAGTGCAGTGGCAGCTTGAACACACCCAGAACTCCAGAACTCTTCCAAGCTTCAAGAATTTTCAGTGCTTATACACACATTACAGGTTTAGAAGTAATAACAATGGCTTTAACGTTTCCTTTTTGATCGTTAATTGCCTTTCTGTGCTTTGGGCTTAGCTTGTTATTAATATGGAATTTGCAGATATTACTGAACTATTATCACGAAATATGTTTCACTGGCTTCGTTCATCGAGATGATGTGCTGCCTTTTATGTTTCACCATTGCATGTGATAATGTAACTTCAAACTCAATTTGTTTAATGCCTTTACTTTACATTCCCATTTTTTAAATTTAGAAACTCAATGTTCATTGTATTGACTCTTGTAATGATGAGAAAATGTTGGTTGCAGATTGGTTTTATTAATTAAGAAACGAAGTTTATAAATTTTTCAGAATTTTTAATTTTTCAATCGATAACTCAGTAACTCTTGAAATACTTGCTTTAAAAAACACTGATCGAAACATCAAATGCGTTTTAAATGTTTGAAGACATGGAACTGCCCCACAGTAGCGCCCTGTACATCCCTATGTTAGGAGCAGACGATGATATAGATAATAATAATAATAACAATGATGAAGATGATGATGTGGCTAGAATTGCCAGTGAGATTTTTGAGGAAAAAAAACTAGATCGCCCTACTAAAAAATTCAAGAAATGCTGGGATTATGTTAAACCAGCTTTTATCGTCAATTATTATCATTTTTCAATTATTATTCATGTTATTATACATAACCATGGTTTTTAAATTAAATAAAGATCAGATTATTATTGAAACAAGTCAAATACAGCTTTATTTTAAATCAAAAATTCGAATCTGCTAGAAATTGCGCCATAAATGTCAAAATTAAATAATTAATTAAATAAAAAAATGACCTAAAAAATCCAAAGTGCGTCATCCCCGTTATGGAACTAGTGACGTTTAAATAAATTTCTAGAAAACTAGTTTTGATATAATGTTTTCATTGGTCAAAATCTTTGCGACATTGATGCCTATTAACATTAATGCTTATTAATATTCAAGGTAACTTAGTTTCGAATAGTCTGGATGTTTGCAATGGATAGTCGCATGCAGGTTACGGACAGTAGTGGTAAGTTAACGCTATTCGCATATTCCATAACCCTTCTGTTATATCACATTATGCCCATAATGGATTGATAAATGTAATTCAAAACCAATCGTAATTAAGATTCAAGAGACGCGAATCTTGTAACTGATAATAAAGGTAATTTAAAGCTATTAGGTTATTCCAAAATCTTTCTATTATATCAAATTAATAAATTGATGAATGTAATTCAAAAAACAACCTTTACTCAAGAGTCAAAAGAAAGGGTGCGAGAATTGGCGAATAATGGTAAGTTAAATTAACTTATTCCATAACCAGGCACGTCATTTCAGCATTTTCCGAGTGGGGACAAATCCTTGCACAACTAGAGAAGATGAGTGTAGTCTAAAGTCAGCTTCCATCTCCCCCCCAAATGACGTCCCTGTCCATTCAGGCCCGTAGCCAGAAAATGATTTCGGTGGCGGATCATTTTGATATTTTTCAAAATCAAACTCAACATCAAATGATAGTAGTAATAATAATAATAGAGATATTTTTATGATGTTATCAATAAAATTTACGTTTAAAGTCTTTTTTAATTTTCTCATTTCAGACCCGGGATTAAAAAAATTGGCCGGTGTCTCTGGTGTTCTGGTGAAACAAAGATATGATATCCTTGAAGGTTCTAAAAAATTAAAGCCAGCATTTATTCATTTCTAAAATATCGATATTCAATAACTTTTTAATTACATTATTTTTAAACATATTATAAATATATTTATTTACAATATGTTAAATTATATACTACATACATTAGATATCCATGATATAATATAACGTGTAATCTTAATATATTTAATTTTATTTACATTAGATATCCATGATATAATATAACGTGTAATCTTAATATATTTAATTGTATGTATGTATGTATGTAAGTTTTGCTATGTTTTGCTATGTAAAGACATTCATTAAAATTGTTATCTTCATCTAGTGATTTCTGGATATGAAAGGAACAATATTTACGACATCATGAACCCGTCAAAAATAAAGATATATACAGCCAGAGAAGGTTAAGGCGGTGAAAAGTATCAATCACTATAAAAATATAAAAGTTGTGTCTAAAAATGTTTTTAAAGAATCCGGCATGCTGGCTAGATTGTTTTTCGGAACTAGAAGGAGATTTGTCATCCGGATCTTCGGGTTGGATGAACAAGTAACTCATTCTATTTATTTGTTATCCATTCTCCACGGTTCAAATATTTTGGCAGTAGTTGTTACAGTAATATTTTAAATATTAATTAATTCTAGTCATATTTTACTAAAAGGGGATCCGAAAATTAGTAATTTAATTGATAAGTTTAGTGATTATTATTATTATTACTTGTAAGATCTGGTTTGATGAGAGTCTGGAATCCAATGTGGAGTTGTGAAATTGGATTCACTTCTTTTACCCTTATTTAGCTATAACAGAGGTTTTCAATGAGGATTGTGACCACAGCAAATATAATCTTAATAAACATAAAATCAATTATTTAATTTACCTATGATATGAATTTTCAGGAAGTGATTAAAATTTCAAGAAGCTTCAAATTCTGCGCTCTCTCCTTGTGTTGCACATTGTGTGATTGTTCTATTTATCAAGTAAAAGTAGAGGCACCAGTCGGTTCCGTGTGTGGATTCATTGACACCAAGTGAGAAAACGCGAACATTTTGAACATTGAGACGACAAGATTTTAGCTTTTTTTTTTGTGATGTTCTTGCAGATGTTCCTTTTTCGGCGCTTGCAACATTAAGTTTATAATCAAAGACAGTGACTTGACCCCCATAATGAAAATTAGAACGAGATGCTGTCTTTGTCGTTGTTGTCCCACTCCAGTTCGTTCTTTCAAAGTCAGTGTCGACTGCTTCAACCATTGACTTATATTTATTTAAATTTCTACACAAATTTGATTATTTTTAAAATTAATTGTTTTGCTGAGTAGCATGGTCAAATTCTTAACCGTGTTTCTTTATATAAAATAAATTAAATAAATTAAAGTAAATAACTTCTAATCAATCGAAAGTCACATGGAATGAAATTAATTTAAAAGATAATCCAAATAAGCAACAAAAAGGAGATTGGTACGTTGAAAAAAGAATGGGCTGGTTTTGGCAAGGAAGCCCTGACAGATGCTGACACTTTTTCCTTAACTTGTTAGTATTAACTTGTTAGTATCCTTTAATTATAAAAGGTGTTACTCCAAATTTTTATTTTATTTATCTTTGTAGATTGACAAATGTTATTAATTGCTTATGTTTTGATCCACTAATTCCATTTATAAATAAGCTTGACATGCCGGCATCCCCTGCCTCTTCATCGTCTAACCTTTGGACTCTAAATATTGTTGTTCGAACCCAGTTGAGGGAGCGCCATTTTGCCCAATCGCTTTATTGTATGACGACCCTTAATCTATAACAAACGACCATCGCTTCTTAAATTAATAATTTAATTATTACATTATATATATATATTTTCTACAACATTGCAATTTGTTACTGTAAGTTCCAGAAGATCTAGATGTTTGTGCCAAAGCACTGCTTATAGGCTCCCTCTTTCTATTGGTAAGAAAATACCTTAAATTGAATTAAATTAAACTAAAATTACTTAATGAATTATTTAACATCATATGTAATAGATTGATATCGATAAGCTGAAATTTAGATAGCTTACAATATTTTGGCCATGAATATTGTTTAATTTGCAAATAACAAAAGTTAACATTCCATTATTATTATTGTTGTTAATAATTAATAATAATTATTAGTAGTAGTACTAACTGCTTCAGAATATCTATCAATATTTTATGTTTTTTTTTTACTAGGATTTCATGTTTTACGAAAAATCGAAGAAAGTTGTATCAGTGAATGTTGGCTAAACATAAATAATTAAAAATGAATTATTATTCATTGGTCTAATTGTTCCCATTTATGAATTCATTTTTGTAGTAGTGTTTCTTAAAAAATCACAATTCGTGAGCATGACATTTATTAAAAAAACATTAAGGACCTTCCTTATTCCTTAAAGGCACATTGGAACTTGCTCTTAGTCGACAAGTTTCGCTATGGTCTTGTAATGTTGGTTTCGCGGGTTTTCGTCCCATCTGGCTTGCCACTGTTGGATGATGTTGCGGGCCACGGACCTTTTGACATCCTTGATAGACGCTGGGATTCATTTGAACAAGCCTTTATGTACCAAGTTTCTCCATTAACGTTATTATTTGGAATGGCATTCAATTTAATGCCAATGTTATTATTATTTATTGATTTTATTGATCAAGAATTCAAATTTAAAGCATTAAAAATTTATGTTTTAAAAAAATTTTGTTTTTGTGTTTGTGTGACGCGTGTTTTCTTTTTTGTTTATTTTCCTTCAATTCGAACAAAATGTTTATTCCGAAATGGAATTCTTCCGAACATTTGCAATTCATTTAGCATTTAAAAACGGTTTACTATGAGCACGATGCAAAAGGGCGATGAAGTGGTACAGGATCAACCACGTCAAAATGAAGGCGAGTTGGAATTGCACGAGTAAATGTAAAACAAACATTCTGATAGTAATGATCGTCATCATCGTCATAGTTGTCATCATAGCCGTCATAGGAACATTGTCAATAGTGCCAATTCATTCGAAAATCAATAGAATAAATGAAAGTCGATTGAATTATACACATTCTGGGAAACATGACTTATTCGTGATAACTGGTTTTTAATAGTAACTTAATAATTAGGTTAATTAAAATCACTATTTTAAAGTTATATTTCATTCTTTATTCAAGGGCCTAAGGAGGAGAAGGAGGAGGCTAAGAAAGGATTAAAACTATTGGCCGAACTCTCCGGCATTTCGGTGAAGCAACCAGTTGATAAATTTGAAGGTTCCCGTAAATAATGTCCATCAAGCATTAATTTTTGTTTGTCACGTTGAGTTAAAATAGGAAAATTCTAAATTTAACTTCGAGTTTCGATTGTTTACAATCGGTACGAAAAATAAAGAAAATATCTTGCCAGTATTGTCATTATTATAATCACTAAGGTATCAAAGTGAATTAATTTTTTACCACTAAGTACCGAATTCACTGGAACTTCAGCATTGTAACTTGCATTAACTTTGTCATTCAGTGATTGCAGGGGTTGAAATGAAAAATGTTTACAAAGTCATGAATAAATCGAAAGTACCCATATTTACCGCCAAAGAAGGTTAGATGTTCGAAGGGCGTCATATGATATTTCAAAAAAATAAATAAATTAGGGCTTTAATCAAATTGATGCCTAACTTTATTTATAGAGTCGAATTTCCTAGCTAAATTATGCTGCAAAAATCGACTGGGATTCGTTGTACATATCGCAGGAATCGACGGACAAGTAGGAGCAAAATGTGTGGTTTCTGCAATCATCTAAAAATATCATAACCTAAAAACATCGCAAACCTAAATTTTCTTAAGAACTTTTAATACTTTCAAGTTGCGTCCCTTGACGCATTGCCTAGTCTTTGTTTGATATTATTCCTGTATCCAGGAATTAATCACAGCTACAAAGGAGTTTAAATGGAGTGCTTTATTTATGTGCACACTCTGCCAGTGTTCTCTCCACGAAATGAAAGTCGAAGCACCAGTCGGTTCGACGTGCGGATACGTGGACACCAAGTTAGAAGTTCTTCCGTTTCGTCTCGGCATTCTTGCTTGCTTAATTTCTTAATTTTGAAATTACATGAATTACAATTAAATGAATTACATTTACAGATGTTCCTTTTTGAACAAATGCAATATAACGTTTATACTTAAAGACAGTGAAAAGACGCCAATTTTAAAAATCAAAACCAATTGCTTCCTTTGTCGAGGCTGTCCAAACATTGCCCGGAATTTCAAGGTCAGTGGTCAAAGCCTTGGAAGGATTAGAAGCCAAATTGTTTACCCTTGAAACTGTTCCACGGATAACTTTGCTATCCTATTTTTCCGGACGTTACAGTAAAGTCTTTAATCCGCTGACCAACCGAAATCAATTTACACAATACCAGGGTTTCAAATTATTTAAGATATGTTCTGTTTTATAAAATAATTTCATACATCTATTTTCCTTTTTTTCTTATTTCAGAGTTTCAAGTAAAATATAATTTATAAAAATATCTTAAATTAACATTCTAAATTAAAAATTTTCTCAAAGATTTACCGAATAAATGACAACTCAATCATTGGTGCAATGAAAAAGGAATGGGTTATTGAGAAAACTCCTACTTTGACTGACACTTTTTCTATAACTTGTGAGTAAACCAATCATGTTTTTCTTCAAATATTAAATCCATTTCGTTATGAATGTCATGCAGTTAGCTTGCAAAATTCTTGGCGTCGGCAAACTTTTCGAACTACTAGGTTATTTCAAGGGGTCAAGAAGGGGCACTAAACCTGAAGAAGCAAGGACGATCACTTTGAACAAAAACTTTAGTAGCTGCGCTCCCACCTTAAGTGCGCCTACTGGTTTCCCCGTGTGTCCAAGATCCACCACTGAACGAGGCCTAATCCTATTCCTAACCATAACACTGGGCGAGGTCAAGCAAATGGCCTGCCTTGTACAATTGTTTCTACCATCAGCTTTGCCATCGTCCGAGCAGACACTTGAGTAAAAGAGTTTCATTGACAGTTCCCTAAATCATTCCATCGACTTTTCACCTTTGTTTGTTGAAACTAAACTTGACACATGTTGCCATTTTAGTCGAGCGTTTTTACAAATCGGTTCAAATATTTGTTGAGTTGAAACCCACTCTACCTCCTGAGAGGACAACTAAGCCAGATGAAATAATAAATAACAGGAAGAGGGGGCGTTGGGTCGAACTTGATCCCTACAGCTAGTTTGCCGACCTTTGTCCTAAGCTGCCTCCTTGCTTGAACTACTTTAGAGTCTTGTTCTAGCTGCTAACTTGACACATACGCATTTCTGTTGCGTTTGCATTTTTTGACTATTTTAGAAAGGTTAGTTTATATTAGAAAAGTTATTTTGGTTGGTCACCGAGCAAGAATTTCTGCGTCTCTCAAGCCAACTAATAAATTTTTTAATTAATTCAAAAATCTAAATAAAGTGACATACAAGGTGAACGAAATTGTCATTTTGTCTTTTATATTTCATTTGAGATAAAGAAAGCTAAGTTTAAACTGTGACCAATTGCCATCTTTCAGTTCCAAGCGACTTGGATGTGTGTATGAAAGCACTTCTTCTCAGCTCCGTGTTTCTGTTGGTGAGAAAGATATTGATATAAACACTTTTAAATTCTATGCAAATATTTTTATCTCTGCTTTATTTTAATTCGGATATAAAATTTTGGTATGAAATAATGGCATACTAAATAATATCTACCAAACACTCAAAACCGGGAACATTAAGTAATAGTGGACTTTGTCCTTTCGTAACTTAAAACTTTCAAACCCTGTTTTCAAAAAAAAAAAAAAAAACCTGAAATTTCAAATGAAAAATGAAATTTCGTTTTTAAAGTGTAAATGTTCAAACAGGATTTCATGTTCTACGAGAAGAGAAGGCGCAACAAATGAGTTTTTGCGTGAATTTGTGGCAAATGAATTAGAATTTATTTCTACCCGAACTCGACTCAGGAATCAAAAACCAAATTGTTGATTACGCAAGTATTTAAGAATTTAAGAACATGAGTTATAAATAAATGTGTAATACTTCAACGAAGAAAATTTGTCTTTTAATAAATATGTGATGTGGCTTACTCCGAGGATGGAATATTTTAATATACTAAGATGTTCCGCCTAATTTAATTGACCGAAGTCCAGATAACTAATGTGCTAATAATAGTCGAATGTGAAAAACTTATAAAAATGTTGTCAAATAATAATTGAAAAAATAACTTAATATTATATATATATAACTAACTAATATCATTTTATTTACGGAAATTATTTACAAGAGACGCGAATACAGTAACATATTACCTGCAATGTAATGCTTACAAATGTAATACAATGATATTGTGATGCACGTTCTAAAAAGTAGGTTAAAGCTATTTAAAGCTATTTAAAGCACCCTGAAGAACACCTGTTCATCCACGTATTGATCCGCAGCAGAAAAACCAGTGAGAAAACAAGTTTTCCTTTTCTTGCAAAGCTTTTCAGTCATCATCTGCTCTCAATGAGGAATGATTGGTTTGCCAGCATCACAATGGCTTTAAAGCTGATTACGCAATAATAACATTAATAATAATAATAATTAACATTGTAATAATAACGCAAAGTACTAATAGACAAGTACAACAGACTATGAATACGACATGGCTTTATTATTATTATTATTATTAATTATTATTATTATTATTATTATTATTATTATTATTATTATTATTATTATTATTATTATTATTATATTATTATTATTATTATTATTATTATTATTATTATTATTATTATTATTATTATTATTATTATTATTATTATTTATTATTATTATTATTATTATTATTATTATTATTATTATTATTATTATTATTATTATTATTATTATTAATATTATTATTATTATTATTATTATTATTATTATTATTATTATTATTATTATTATTATTATTATTATTATTATTATTATTATTATTATTATCATGACAATGACGATGACGACGATGACGATGGCTCCAGCTAGAATATAACAACAAATAACCTATTATTATTTTATTATTATTGTAACTGAACAAATGGAAATAAATTAAAATCGTATAGATTTTTTCGTTTTGAGAGGCACTTAGTCATCGCCACCACATTGGCGAGCTGACATCAGCCGGGCAGTGTCCGAGCCTAGCAACCGACCTAGCAACAGCAACAGAGCAGCGCGGTCCGCCCACCACTGTCATCGTTGTCTTCATCACCATTATTTCATCATCGTCATCATCTTCATCATCATCTCGCATCTAATTACGTCAGCTGGCTCGCACGTTGCCTCAGACTGTATCCAGTCCTGACCGGGTTCTCATTTGGCCGTGGAGGATTGTCCGTTGACGGTGAGTTCTTCTGCTTCTTTGGCGATTTTAATAATTTTTCAAATTCCATCGATTCGGTGCTTTGAAATTCGATGAGGCGACAAGTCAAATGTCAATTATTAAACTTATCTAATTTCAAGACCTATAAGCGATTTGGGATCAAGTAATAATGCAACCACTTGCTCGCATAAGATAGAGTGCACAGTATATTGTTAGGGTTAGCTTGATTGTAAGCATACATTTTAATATTAAAAACAGATTTTAATGTCTTCAGATTAAAATCAACAAAGAATGACTCTTTCGATTGGTGACGCGCCAAATTTTGGTGCCATTTTGTCCAACATCTTTCTTTTCTGCCTACTTGCTTCGGGTAATTTTGTAAAGTTTTGATTTATCTCTTACTTGGCATACAATTTATGAGGGTAATTTCACCAAAATTTAGTTAATCTCGACCGATTATAACTTTTAAGCTTTTATTTATTCCACATTGTGTTTTAATTTGCAAATTTCAGGCAACGAAAATGTCGTGAGGGTGAAAAGAGAAGACAAGCTCATTGTGACGACCATCCTGGTCCTAATACTTTTAATAATTAATCGTATAATATTATTATTTTTATTATTGACGGTTAATTAATCATTATCTAATACTCTCCTCAAATTACTTTTTTACGGTACAAATTGTTGTAATTTAAATTTATTTTTAGCAATTATTAGAGACACCAAAAAGACAACTTTGTCACAAATATTCCACCCGAGGATTGACTAGGATAGCGATGACGATGAGGATGATATTGATGATGATGATGACGATGATAACGATATATGTTCTGAAAAGTGATTTATTAAGCTCTTCATCACCTTGCACGGCAGGTCACGCCCTACTACATGAAATCGGGAGACACGTACGAAGGGTACATCGTCGATTTGATGCAGAAGATCAAGGAAAAGACGAACCTTACTTTCCAGTTCAGCCTCGTTGCGGATGGAAAATATGGAAGACAAGAAAATGATGGATCGTGGAATGGAATGGTGGGAGAGGTCGACGAGGGGGTGAGTTTTGTCGCGATGCTGTTTCGGTTTCGATCAATTATGTTTAGTCATCTTTTTAACCATTAAAAGATATGAATATTTAGTTGATAGAATTTAGTAATGGGTGATGTGTGTAACAACTATAACGGTCGTAATTACTAGAATAGACAATTAACCTCAGACTACAATTAACATTAATAATTTCCTGATGGTTAAAATGAAAAATGACAAACGCAGAAAGCCTCCATAGCGGCAGGTCCACTGACTGTGACTGATCAGCGAAAATCTGTTCTCGACTTTACGATTCCCTTCATGTCTGTCAACCTGTCTTTGATTTTGTTGAAGCCACATGAAGGAAAAATTAGGATTCACAACGTTAAGGAACTGACCGAACAGGTTATCATCACTTATTATTATTAGTCCATTGTTGGAGTTAGGTTATTAATTGTGGTTATTAGTAATATTTTTTTATTTTTGTATATTATTATTATCATCATCATCATAATTATGTAATCAAACTGTTACTAATAATACAAAAACAAATAATATATTTGAGAGATATCAAAAACAAGTATGCAAATATTTCGTCAAAAGATCTTATCCTACGACCCAAAAAGCAGAGATGACAATTAATGAATTAAATGTTTTAAATGTTTTAAATGCTTTTAATGTGCTTCTGCTGAACAGACAGATATAAAGTGCGGGGTTGTCAAAAGTGGATCTACGTCCATGTTCTTCAACACCACACAAGATCCGCTCTACCAAAAGCTCAACCAAATGATTCATTCTGATCCAAAGAACCTTGTACCTAATTACGATGAAGGTCATATTATTATATAATAGTATGATTATAACGACATCAACTGTAATCATCGTAGAGCCATTTAGTTTAGTTTAGCTGGTAAGTCATGTGATAAAATTAAACGTATAGAAATCTTGTGGATGTCATTCTGAGAATTAACTAAATAAACGGCCAGGATTTTTACAGTTACATAGATCAATCAACTCTGGCCGTAATAATTATCGGTTAACTGTTATATTCAATAACAACATTGAATAAATGTTCCATCGAAGGAATCAAGAAAGTTCGCAGCAGTGGCGGCCGCTTCGGAATGATCACGGAATCCGTAACTGCCGATTTTTACAGCGGTCAAGCACCGTGCGATCTGGTCGCTGTCAACCTCATCAGCTACGATCGTTCTTATGCCCTGGCAGTCAAGAAGGGCTCTCAAGTCAAGGCCACCCTGGACAGTGCCCTAGAGCAACTGAAGAGTGGTGGACATGCCAGCGAATTGGAACGGTTGAAGCAAAAGTGGTGGAAATCGGAGTGCAGCCATGGATCGTCGATCGGCCTAGGATTCCAGTCACTGCTGTTGATGATTCTCACCGTGTCTCTCGGCAGTTTGATCGGAAGTGTTTGAACGACGTACGAACGAGAGGCGAGTGAGACTATAAAAAAAAAGCAGGCTTTTGAGAGACTTTTTAAATGTTCCATTGACGTTTGTTGCTGTCTCTGCCATGACTTAACTACCATTGCAATCATTTCAAATAACTTTTAACATAGCATGCTTTTCATACCAGTGTTACCACTTTGGCTGGAGGTCCATGCTACGGTAAAATGTCGTACAGACCTATTGAACTCTGTTTGACGATTGGCATATTTGTCAATTTCTCGCCCAATCTTCGTTGTTTCCTGGCCATCTCATGTCGTGTCGTGATGTCATTGGTCGATTGCTTGCCACTCGTCGTTGGCTAATACAGCTATTTTTGGCACACTCAAAAGTTGAGCGTAGGCACCGTTTGTAGATGAAACACGATGCTTGACAATTTACTACTCCAACTTTTAAGGGTCCTTTTTATGAGAGAAATTGCAGATTATTTTCCAAATCATATAAATGATTTTACTGATCCAATTCATGTCAGGCTGTACATATTTAAAACCTAATTCTTCCCATGAAATGTTAGTTTCCTATTTCAAAGGCATTCATGAATGATTCATGAAAATGTGGCTATTTTAGTAATACTTAAATGTTGTGCCGAAACTAAATATTTGGTTAATTAAAAGAATCCAGTACAGCATTTCAATCAACAAACTTTTTCTATTTATATTATTTGAAATTCTCTTGAAGTGATCAAGTCTAATTCCCTGTTAGTTGCTTGTATTTTTGTTTCAGACGTTGATTCTTGCCTAAACAGTATTACCAATCTTTTTGTCATAAATGTAGTACATTTCATTCGCTCTTTTGTCTGAGATGCTTGTTGTACTGCATGTAATTTCAAGGCAAAATACAAGAAATATCTTGAATGGTGATGACGAATCCAAAGAAGTTGATGCACTGGCCAAATACATTTTTTTGAACTATTAAAACGATATTTTATCTTAAAAAATAATTGTAAAGTTCTTTAACCGAAGACCCAAGAACTTCGTATATTCATCAACCTGTCAATTATGCCGTTACTCTGCTTTCAGTGAAACTTATTTCATTTCTCGTATGATTTTAGAAATTAATATACGTATATTCGCTCATGTGTGACAAGCTTAATAGAGGTAGTCGATAGTATTCGATGATGAATTTTACTTGAAAGTTATTACAAAATAAATTATATTGCGAAAGAAATTTCTACTTATTATTCTACTAGCTCAATCATCGTTTATTGAATCTTGACAGCTTCGTATAGCAGTCGATAATTGTCGATAAGTTACGTTAGCAGTCGATTTTGTCCAGATTTTATATATGCCTTAAATGAAATTACTACAAAATAACACGTGAATGCTGCTAACAAATCAATAGACTGGTATGAAGCGAGACAGCTGGAAAGTATCTATAAATTAAAAAATTAACGATGTATTGGATACTATGAACCCGTATACACAGGGAATAATGTCTAAGTCGCCGTGTTGACAATTTTCGTAAACACATAATAGTTGTAATTATAGAATAATATTGTAATAAATTTAGCTTAGAAAAGCTAATAATGTAGAGCCATCTCACTTATGTAGATTCAATGCAGGAATGACGCTGATGGAAGTCATGTTCGCACGCAATGGAGAAAATGGCACTCACGATCACCATGGCAACGTTGGCCCTTGTCAAAGCCACGACAGAAACAGACAGCTCGGCATTGTGCCACAACTCAGCACATCGCCACAAGGCCAGAAAGTAATTGTAAAAAATATATAAAAATTTGAATCCCTGATATTCAATCCAGAGGGCAATGTTTATAAACCAACCAGGCACGTACAATCACAACCACCACAGTAAGTTTATGTTTGCCTTTAAAAATCCTAAAATCTCCAAACTTTTTCTGAGAACTTTACACTGATGAAAGCAACAACATCAATCTCTCCAACAATGAACAACGTTGACTAAATCAGCCAACATTGATTTCACAAACTTTGCTTGAAAATTAGATAATAAATTATCGTGGGTTTAAACTTAAACTAGTAATTAAAGCATCAACTCGGTGTATATTTTATTTTTGAACTGCAGCTGAACTGTCTCAACTACTGAGTTATTCACTTGAGGTCCTTGACCTGGAGACCAGGGGGGAGGGACTGCCTCAACTTCTCAGCCTTTTCGGGATCATTGATGACCAACGTGTACAGGTAGCGACTGCACCTCACTTTGAACTTGTAGTTGTCCTTGTTCTTCTTTATCTTGACGGCTGTTAAGAGACGACTTCGTTTAAATATTCATCAGAATTAAATAAAGTAGGTTGTAATTGTCCTACATTTGGCATCCTGTCTGCGAGCAGTGAGGAGAAAGTCCTTGATCTCTTGGATTTGCTTAGGCTGCATGAAAATCAAAACTTATAAAAAATCATAACCAACACCGTTGGATTATGCATAACACCAATACAACAGCTTTCACAACATCAATCTTTCACATTTCTTAATGTCTTTATATGCTTACCATGTTTATCTTTGTGTCAACCTGAAAATCAATCAAAGTTCAATTGTAAGTAAGCTTTTTGTGTTGATAGGTCAAATCTACATTACACTGTAAATAATGTTACTTGAATTATGGCAAAGTCAGATCCTATGTAAGCTTTTTGTATTCATAGATCAAATCTCCAATAAGAGGTGTCAAAAACTTTGTTCATCACACTTTTGCCAAATCAGTTTGTAAAAATAGTAGTACTATTTTATTGCAGCTAGGTAAGCAAGCTTTTTGTAGATTCATAAATCAATCTCAAATAAGTTGAGAAAAAAACTTCATAAGCAAAACTAAGTTAAAAAAATAGCAGCACATCAGAAATCAAGCAAAGCAAATTTCTATTCATTGGAACATTCCTAACATAAGAGGTGTCAAAATTTGAATCATCACGTGTGCTGTCGATTACAATTAAAACTGAGATATGTCAGAAATAAGCAAGCAAGTTTTATTCATTGAATGTAATCTCGAATAAGAGGTGTCAACGGTTTCATCATTTCATCTCAGTGTTGACCAATGTAAAGCGAAAGAGTCAACAAAAAAGCATCACGCGTGTTGGCGATAATAATTCAAAATGAGATATGTCAGAAATAAGCAAGCAAGCAAGTTTTATTCATTGACCGTAATCTCGAATAAGAGGTGTCAACAGTTTCATCATTTCATCTCAGTATTGACCAACAGTAAACCGAAAAAGAGTCAAGAAAAATGCAACCAACCCGCAACGGAGATCCGACGGAAGAAAGGAAGTTTACAGTTCCGGAAGCTTATGAAGTACACAAATAAATCGCGACTACAAAAATTGTCTAAAAATCTTGGAAAAAATAACATATTAAAGTATAAAAATAATAAATTGTAATAACAAACATTAATTTTAAATTTTACTACGACTACAATCATGTTTTGCATTAAGGTCGTCATTCGTTAATGTGACATTTCTTTGTCTCAAGTTCTTTAGAAAATATTAGTTTGTTATTTAATGTTATGACTTGATGTTTCCCAATATTATCATTAATAACAAACATAAGATCGATGTTTACGAGAATTTTATTGCGAGGGTCATTAGTTAGTGGATTTGTAAAGTCAATCCGCGGTTCACTTTTTTCTCCGTCTGACGTACAACCGAATAAAATCATTTCAAAAATGAGAGTGATACATGTTCCTGCCCTGTCTGATAACTACATGTATTTACTTGTTGATGAAAAATCAAATATCTGTGCAGCCATTGATCCAGTGGAACCGAAAAAGTTGCTGCAAAAGGTGCAAGAGCAAAATTTGCATTTAGTAGCAGTTTTGACAACACACCACCATTGGGATCATGCTGGAGGGAACAAGGAATTGGCATCTTTAATTCCAGGAATAACCATATATGGAGGCGATGATAGAATCGATTGCCTGACCAAGAAGGTTTCGCATAACGATGTTTTCAGCCTTGGGAGTCTCCAGGTGCGTTGCCTCTTCACTCCTTGCCATACATCTGGACATTTTTGCTATTTTGTAACAGATGAGACTTCTTCAGAGGATCCCATTGTTTTTACTGGTGATACTATGTTTGTTGGTGGATGTGGTAGATTTTTTGAAGGTAATGCAGAGCAGATGTATCACGCCCTTGTCAAAGTTCTTGGCAGCCTTCCTCCTCAAACATTGGTGTATTGTGGACATGAATACACCTGCCAAAACTTGATGTTTGCTTCGATCGTGGAGCCCTCAAATGAATTTGTGAAGAAGAAACTTTGCTGGGCCCAGGATAGAACAAATTCTGGCTATCCTACTATACCATCAACTATTGCAGATGAATTTCAAACTAACCCATTCATGAGAGTTGATGAGAGTTCTGTTCAATGTTTTGCTGGAACATCTAATCCCATTTTGGCCATGAAAATTATCAGGCAAAAAAAAGATTCTTTCAGAGGATGATCACATGTTTGCTAACAAAATACACATCTTTTAGAGCTTTTGTGAACATATGTTCATTATAAATTTGTTATTTTGGTGCAATCCAAGTTTATCATAGCAATTGTTTTTCACAAACGTGAAGTACTTTTTAGTGATGATAACATGGACAGATTGTTATAAATTGAAAGAATAAAAATGGTATAAACATCATGTCCTTTGTTAGTACGGCACTGTGACATGCTGTTAATTTACTTGCAAAGCAAACAATTTAATGATGTGCTTCTGAAAAAGTTTGCCATTATCCATATCATATAACTAACTATATCATGTAACTATATATCAAAGTAAGTCTAGATGACGTAGAAGTAATTCTGTGAGATTCTAGTGGGATTTCTGCTTCTGGGATCAGGCGCATGCGTTCCTGGATTGATTATTTAATTTTAGACGTCCTTATAATCTTGCAATGTCAGTGAATATCTATCACCTTTTTTAAAACTTTGTAAGCGAGCCCAATTTGACATTATCATATTGTTCAAGGCAAGTAAACGGCTGCGGTTGGCGCATCCTGGACCTAAAAATATTAAATATCTAGAATTTTAAAAATCTGAAGTTAAAATTTTGCGAGTAAATAAATTATGTATTATTGCTTTTTATTGTGACTTAAGTCGTGTGACAAAGTTCTGATCGAGACCAGATAATGCCGGTGCTTAATTTATTTATAGCTGTAGGTATACGATTATAATACCAGCCCACATGACTTAATTTCTGAGTCTTAACACAATATTTTTCTTTCAAATACTACGATCGTTTAGGGGGGATTTAGAAACATCTGTTCATTGTTGTCGAATGGGAGATACGGCTGACAATTTTTTCGCGAACTGTGACAAGATTTTAGAGAAATTTTCAATTACGATGAAACAAGCATCTGAGTTAACAGACAAAGACATTGATGAAGATTGCGAGGAGAATGTTGAAGAAGAATTGTCTGAAGGTATGACATGGTTGCAGGATTTCAAATATCATGCTTAGATGTACGAAATCATAAGTAAATCTTCTTTTGCAATTACTCCTATTTTTGTTATTGAAATTATTGTAGAACATTTCAGTCTGCTGTGTAATGTGACTGTTTTAGCTTTGATAAATCGAAACGTGTTGTTATGGATGTTTGAATTGATTTTAGAATACAAGGCTATAAATGTGGAGCTGGACAAAATGTTTTCTGCTCTTGATGCCTTGGAACAAAAGAATGATAACCTCTACAACCAACTAAAAGACGTTTTGGCCAAAAGCAGGGAAGAGAGAAAATCAAAGGAAAGCTCTGATGATTCTCAAAACCAACCGTCGAAAAATTAAAATGATATTTAGTAGGGTTTTTGATGATGTTTTGCATTGTGGATAATGAGGTTTCTTGCCAAGAGAACTTGACAATTTATTGTTGTAAAATACTTTTGACCGTGTTTCATTCCGCTGGAGATGTTGAGATATCTAGCACTCAAAATGAATTGTGAATTGTAATGTAAATTACTAATACAATATAGGCGCATTATAGAGAACCATTTCACAATAATATTTAGTAATTCCACAATGACTTTCTGCCAGCACATTGGTGAAATATATTTTTATTTGGCCAATCTTTGAGTGCCTTTCATATCTATACCAGATTGATAGGCAGTGTAATCGTAGCACCAGTTTCCAAGGGCGCTCCCTGTGTTGTGGGCTGGATCGAGAACTCCATGTAATGACTGATGATCTTCATCCTTACGTGACATGTTTAAAAACTGCCGCACACTTATTAAGAGCCTGTTTAAAACAACAATACAACAATTTATTTGTGGAATGTAGAGAACTGCCCAAATTCTTCCTTTGGGATGGAGATCATAAGTTGTACAAAGACATTATTATTGTTAACATCACACTTCAAACAAGAATCTTTCATCAATTGACATTGGAATCAGTTCATTAAAAAACCAAAAAATTAAGAAAGGCATTTAGGATTTGACTAATGTAATATTTTTATTTTTATTTAATTACAAAGCTGGTCTCCCTAGATGAACAAATTGACTTTAGAAACTTAATTGACTTAATAGTCAGCACTCACATCTAAATTTCTTCTGGGCAAAATATGATCTCATGCAAAAAATGAAAGTGCATCCAAATATTATATAACAGCAACACATGTGATATGAAACAAAATGGCTATTGACAATAAGAACATAGTGCAATGATATAAGTTAAGTTGAAGTGTTTAAATCAGTTTAAAAACAACGGAAACAGCGAGGAACATTGCGTGAGTCACCCACGCCTAGTGGATGCGAACGAGAAACTGGACACGAAATGTTCCACAACGTTTCTGCTCACTCCGAGTTAATCCTGAATAATCAGAACAAGACGAAACGGAGAAGGAAGCGCTCTACATCTGCTTGACGCCGAATCTGTCGGACGAAGTTTTGAACTCGAAGCCCGGCGACTGTTTCTGATTCAACATCGGGAAGAGGCAGTAAAACCACCACTTCTCTCCGAGGGATGCTTTGGCATTGAGGCTCCACGACCCCAAGTCGTACGTTTTGACCTTGGAGTTTCTCTCGGCGCACGTCTGTCCGTGGAAAAGGTTCATCGCGTGGTAGAGTAGCAAGAACGACAAAAGTAAAGCAGAGACGAGACAGGTGGCCGACATGAAAGACACCAAGAACCCCATGGCTCCCGAGTAATTCATGGCCCACGACATCATGGGCAAAATCATGGTAAGAATGGTAATGGGGGTCAGTCCCCCTAAAACGTCGAGAGTGTAATCTACGTTGAGGAAGTTGCAATATATGGCTCCGACCGTTAGGTAGAAGAGCAGGGAAAAGAAATATTTCTGGTTCTTGTGGCCCACGCAGTTACCCACGAAGGTGCAGTGGTGGTCCCTCCTTATCACACACAGGTTGCATATCCAACAGTGTGATGACCTAAAATGATTTATAGAAAACATAAATAAATTTTAATATTTTTGCAGACATAAGTTTATTATTTGTAAATTCTGGGGCACGAAATCCACTGACAGGAATTTTCCAGTTAAATTCAATGGCCAACAAAAATAGTTTAGTTGTAAGTCATTTTCTGAATAATGTTAATGGCAAACCTGGGAGGGGAATTGGTCTCACACTGGGAGCAATAGCGCCAACCAGGAAGCAAAAGCGTCGGGAGAATCTCTCCAGCTGTAGAACTATCTGTAGTCAGTAGCTTTAGAAAGCTCGTCATGACATTAAAATAAATGTAAAATCCCAGACAGGCGTGAAGCCAAAACGTACTCGTCCTATCGCCATCTATATACGGTAGAATGACAAACAGTTCATACAGAGCAACCATGTGAACTACTACCAGCATAAAAACGAACGATATCCTATCGCCAGGTTCCCGCGGAAACCAACTGCCTTTCCTAGCCATTCCGAAATTTATTACGGAACCCCTCGCCAATACGCAAGATTCACAGAGAAAACGTTGTAAACACTGAGTAAAATGATGAGCCTCAGCAATGATTATCTTGATTATCTTCATTCACTGTTGTATATAACGAATGTTATTTTTTAAATTTGTACAAAGGTATTAAAAATATTGATTATGCAAAGTAACTGATATTGATTGACTTTTGATATGAACATTAAAAGGTGCTAAACATGGACGTTCTGCCTAGTTTATTGTAACACAATCTAAAAAAGAAGACTTTCATACAAAAAATAGTTTATTTGTGGTTTAAAAACTGCTTCATTTGGCCAGATGCATCTCCTTCGATTTACCTCGGCAATTCTGGCGCTCCCCACCTCGGTGGAATGGCATATTTTATGACTTAAAGTCGTCCACAATTCACAAAAGTGTTTCATTTAATTATTGGTTGATTTCGAAATGAATTTCTTCACACTTGTTGCCTCAATTCAATTTTTGGGAGAATAGGTCAAATAGTCGTGCGGAGTTTATTTCTTGACCCATTCAAAATGCTTTGAACACACGATAAGCAGACTCTCTCTCTCTCAGAATATGTAATGTATATATATATATATCAAAAATAAAAATATAAAATATAAAGCTCTCGTTGCATTTAAAAATGGCTGACAGGCACCAAGTTATGAACTGCAGTTATCATTAACCACAATTCAATTTCATTGATTAGTAGTATTAAATCTACGTTATTTTATACAATTTAATTCTTCAATGGAGGAATGTTTCCTTAAGTGAAACTCCATTTCTGACTGAGGAAAGGATTCTTGGCAGACGATGCAGGGAGGCGTCGAGAATTGATCGTCTACCAACGGCTCTTCGATCGGCTGGTTGCAGTGCTCGCACACGTTCAAAATTCCGAGAACTGCACACGACGACTTCTGATTAAAGCGATCGATTTTAGGGCAGTCTAAGGCCGAACTGATCGTGGGACCATTCCTAGCCTCAAAAGACCTGCTGATGTTGGCCTGCTGCCCTATAGTCCTGAGATCTCCAGAGGAGTGGCTGTCATTGCGACCAAGCTTTCTATACCTTCTCGATTCTGCAAAGTTCTTGAAAAGGTTTGGTATGAAGAACTTTTTCTGAAGGATGGCACCACCTTTATGACTTTTTATCTGAGATTCAGGCAAATTGACAGATGGTGTCTGGAGTACCTGGTCTTTTCTCACCATTACGAAGTCATCAATTTGTGAAGGTCCATCTGCCAAAACAAGCTCTGAAATGAACCTAGATACATCCTTCCAATATTTTTAAAAATGTTGTAAAGTTAATTAATAAACCTCAAACTCACCTGGGAAACCAGGTCTCATTTTGGCTTTCGTCTCCATCAACATATCTTCACACTTTTGAAGCACCTCTCTTAGGACTGGATTGCAAAGCGAGCATTTCTTAATGGATAGCATCTCCACGATCTCCTGAACGTGTTCATCATCCGATTTGAGGACCAAATTTCTGTTGGAATCGTAAGGGGTCCCATTAGATTGTACGTCCGATTCTTCTGCCGAATACAAACACCAATTGAGCGATACATCAAATAACAATAGCAATTTGTAGCGAGTGTTTCATAAGAAGCAACTTATGAAGGAGGGCCACTAATAAATTAATATTAAACACAGAATCACAGACCTCTTAGCATTACTTTTTTTTATTGCAACCTTGTTAGTGAGACAAATTGCAAATTTTAAATTAAGCAAGAATAAAATAATCAAAATATCAACTTTAGTAGTTGTGAGATATTTAAATGCAGATAAACAATGTATTTACTAGTTGCTGACCAAACATTTACTGCCAAAACCAGGATCACCGAGTACATTTGATTAAGGTATTAATTCAGAATTCAGAAAAGACAGCTATGGCTATTCAAGAAGAGACTTACTAAAAACAGATCGTGTCTTACCAACCTACTTGAGTTTTTTGAAGACATTTATGAGTGGGCTGATCATGAAAAGGTCGTAGATTAAGTGTGTCTAGACTTTGCAAAAGCTTTCGATAACGTGCCACGTCAAAGGCTTCAAAAAAAAAGCTCAGTGCATATGGAATTGAAGATAAACTATGGGCCCACAAACTGGTTGATGGATAAGAGTCAGAAGGCACAAGGTAGGAATTGGAAGAATTTATTTATTGAGTGGCAGTCAGTGCTTGGATTAACAAGGATCAGTGCTCGGACCTGTGCTATATATATATATAATCTGGATAATGGCATAAGGTCTAAATTATTCAAGTTTGGTGACGACACCAAAGTAGCAAAAAGTGCTCAGGGACAAAAATGTAATTCTGAGATTGTATAAGGCATTAGTAAGGCCACATCTTGAGTACTGTGTGCAAGTGTGGAAACCTTATTTGGCAAAGGAAAGTGCTGGAAATAGTACAAAGAAGGGCAACCAGGATGATAGAAGGATTTGGAAAGCTGAGTTATGAGGAAAGATTAAGCAGATGCAAATTAATTACTCTGGAAAAGAGAAGAAATAGAGGGGACCTCATCGAGGCATTCAATGTCATTCAATTCATGTCTTATCAGAAAGGAAAGGGCTTTTGCCTGAGCAGTTTTTTGAAGCCACAAAAAGTGCTTCTACTAGAGGGCACGATTGTAAATTATGTAGGAAAGCTTAGGGAAACTTAAAAAATAATTATTTCAGCGCAAGAGTGGTTTCCTTATAGAATAAACTAGATAAAGAAACCATCCATGCAGACACGGTTGATACATTTAAGATTTACTTAAGTAAATTAGATTATTAGAACTAAAAAGAGTGGTTATTACACATATCCCGGTTTTCTTAACCAGTATAAATAATTGTTATGTTATTGAATAGTTGAGCTTAAATTATAGCAAGACTCCTCAATCTGAACAATGTACCCCAGATGAATATTACGAAAAGTGTGGCCATTACCTTTGAAAGGAACATCAGTTGATATAAGACTGCCAGAGAGCAGAGAATTTAGGCTTTTCCAAGAATGTATGGAAGAGCCTTCGATTGACGTCTTTTCGGCACCATAAGCGTTATCCATTGCTTGGTAAGCATTTCTAGCGTCAGATTCTCTTTTCGCCGTTTGAAACTTGCTTTTAAATGTATCAACGGACAACATTATAATTACAAACTAACTAACTTTCAAACTTTCGACAACCTACGACTTATTTGTATTGACAGCCATATCAGATCTCCAACACAAATCGACTCGATTTGCTAAAAGCATCAAATGTGGTTATATATCATATTTTCCTCTAGTTAATAATATCTCACCCCCGACATTGCCCTACAATTTTTTTTTATTGAACGCCATTCCGAGTTTTGTGAAATGAAAATGAATTCCCATAACAATGTCTTTAACATAAATGGCCACAAGCAGAGTTGCTGGTCCACTTAATTTAAAACAAACCCAATTAATCTAAAAACAAAACATCAGAAAAACCCAGCTATTACCAACAAGCACCTTTCGAGTCTACCATTCTAAAGATTCCGCCAATCAGGAAGTGCGAATGCTATTTAGGAAAACAAACTCATCGGAACATTTAAAAATTATATTATTAAATTATTACCCCTAACCTTAACCCAAATCCCAGATATTAAGTTACAATTTATTTTTCCCAATTCCCATTTCAAACCTTCAACACTTGGAAACTATAGTGAAAAAGCTTTGGTATAGACAAAGTCTTAACAGGCCAATTAATATTCGTGCGCCTACTTACTGGCTGGCCCAACGCTAGTAGGATCGTTCCTAGAATTGCTTTTATTACCACACCCTGCAGGTGTGTCGTAGACATGGCTTTAAATAAATAGTTCTGAAAAAACGTCAAATTACCAGTTTTGATTACTGATTACTTTAACCTGGTAACTCAAAAATTGACATTTAAATTTCTTCTCAAAGTCAGTAAGACTGACATGACGACGTAATAGAAATAATTGAGATCAATCCCTATGAAATATTAAATTACAGCCTAATAATTAATTACAAATTAAATACGTTGAAATAATAGTAATAGGTAAAATTGGGAATAATAGCATGTGCTCTCAGCTGCAGTAGCCAACTTTAAAGAAGCAAGGAATTACAATCGCTTAAAAAAAAAAGATAAAACCATGCCATGGTCTGTGGAAGTTGACAAAAGATGATATGGATTTGCAAAATAATTGTTATATTAACAAGTAATGTCACATCCCATCTGCAGAGAACTGATATAAACACCAATATCTATACAATGCAATAAATTGAACATTTAATTATTTAAATTGACAAATTCACAGGCTATGCAAATATCTCATGATGGCAAAACAATTAAAAGCAAAAATTTGCTCGAACGTGTGACTCACACAGTCGAGAATTGTACAAATAACTAAAGCGGGTCACGAAGCTAGCAACGTCACACACAAGACCTCATATATATATATATATATATATGTATGTATATATATACCTTTTCACAAGACCTCAACTGATATATATATGTATATGTATATATATATACCTTTTCAAAACTCTATCCTTTTCTCTTGTATTAAACCAATCAAATTTGCCAACCACAAGCATATAGCTGGAACCATCTGCTCAGTTATAATAAATAAACAAAATTCTAAGTAAATGCAAGCAACTATTATGGCTACTTTGAGGTGATTGGTGAATTTAAGCTCTTAACCTACAAATCCTAAGCTATGAATATTCATGAATAATGATTGCCTATAAGGAAATAAAAGCAATGGTCAGATAACATGATGACTGAAGACATGCACGGCTATCGATAAGATTTGGTTCAACTTGTCACTGAAAAATTAAAAAGACTCGTCAATATGCCTTCAATATGGCAGGTCATCCCACTCCAAATCTCTTCTGGCCTCTTCATTGGTTCCTGCTTCTCCAGCAACGTCATCTTCGTCGTCGTCTTCTTCTTCCCCGTCGTCACCGCCATTGTCTTCCTCGTCGAAGATTTCCGAGCGATCCATCGAATTAAGATCCTGAGATCAAAAAATTTGTTGTTGTTTCAGTGAATCACTCGAGCAACGAAAACTTAACGACATTAGCCTCAACAAGTTAATAATTGGATGGAAATTAGTTCATCTTCGGTGCGGCCTTAATCCGGTCGCGAAACGTTTCCTCGGACTCACGTCCATCTCGTAGAGCGGATTGACGGCGATGGACATCTCGGAATTGTCCCATTCCATGTCGGCAGCGTGCTGCTCGGACCTCCTCTCCCGGAGTTTCGAGACTCCAAGAACACCCAAGGTTATGACGAGGCCCACCGACACCACCAGAAATATTGGTAGCCAGAATCCTGAAGGCAAATTCCATACACAGTAGTTGGCACCACACATAATAAATAATGATAATAATAATAATAATAACATGCAATATTAAACGATAGGTTAAAACATATAACGATCAGCCACATTCATTCAACGTGCTTCAGTTGTTAGCATAATTTATTCACAAATCATTTATCTGTGAATTGGTTGTGTAATGTATTAATCTTCTTCAAGACAAGTGACTGCCTACCCAGATTGGTGGCATTATCATTGTCAGGGACAAAACTTGACTTCCTGATGACAGGTTGGTCGAGCAACAAGTTGTCCCTTCCCATGTTGTCAGGGGGTGGAGGAAACTCGGGATGAGTGGCAACCAATTGGAGCTGATGGAAAATGTCACATGACATTAGGAAATGGTCGAAGTTCAATAAATTTTTATTTGCAACGAAAATCAGTTTAATTAGAGAATAATGCAAGAAGTTCTACTTAATTGTTTTTAAGAGGTATGCGTTTTCACGATATGACCTGAAGATATGAAGAGTTAATAGCAATTCTAGTGGACCCACCAGAACTCTGGCGTGATTGGTCAGGAGTTCTTCGTTCGGTCCAAGACAACCGATGACGAAACTAGTCTGTTGCCAATTTGAGCCAATCTTGTTTGAGTATCTCAGTGACCTCATGAACTGCTCATAAGTCTTTAGTGAGGTTGTGCTCTCTAATTAAGAGAATGGTGATATATTATTATATAATAAAGATTAATTATTAATTAATAGTTATGATTCCTATGTGATAAGCTACCCTACCTTCCACCTGGCCAACAAAAAGTCCTCTGTTGTTGAGATCCACTTGGAGATCGAGTTCCCTCAACAGGTCGCCATCGAACAGAAACATCTCACTGGTGAGGTCCATCGGCGAATCACTTCTGACGAAGCACGACTCCAAGTGGACTGAAGGTCGTAAAATATCGAGATGAATGACACACAATAACGTAATCGTAATGCACGTAACGTTACATTTAACTTTAGTTATCATATCATATGAAACTTCTCACCGGATAAGCAGACCAATAAGGTTTACAATTTACATCAACCACCTTGAACTTGGCCCGTCACTTCTTCGATCTGAAATGCTTCCATGATTTTGACTCCGCCCATTAGACTGACCTCATCGACAGGCATGAGATGATTCGTTGAGATTCTGAGGGGGTGTGGCTTGGTTATGACGACTTCAAGGTCATTTGAATCAAACGACAGTCTTTCAGAGTTCTTGCAGCTTTACAAAAATGTTAACACGATTATCAAGCCTCTATAAATACCCAAATAATCTTTTGTCCCAATCCTAGAAAATTTATTGGTTATCTGATCATCTAATTAAAATCAATGGCTACAACGCAATCAACCCCTTTTAAAGTCAATATCATCAATTAAATCATTAACCCATTGAAAAATACCATCAATTACTAACACAATATCAGTGCTGATGGAAATGACCCTCGACCCCAGAAGAGGTCGAGGACTTGGCAAGAGGAGGTCGACCTCTCTGAGTACATCTCTCAGGGAATCAGGAGACGACGAATTAATGATCAGATGGGTTTTATCCTCACTCAAGAGCACAAACTGGTCGTGAAAAATATGAAATTGTACTTAATGACCTGTTGCATCGTTTGAACTTGTTTATTTAAGTTCAGATTGCTCAACAATGAAAAACAATGTACTGATAATAAGCTTGAAAAGGACTTGTAGCATCTCAAAAAATGAACAACAATGGCAAAGCTGAATATTTATTAATTGTTTAAGTTATTGAGCTGATTATTGATTAGCCTGAGTCTCAGATGTATGATGCAAAGACATTTAGCATTTGTAAGACAAACTATTATTCAAAACATTTAATGTTTGTAAGACAAAACAATATACAAAAACATTTACCTTTCAAAAGACAAAACATTAAGCAACTCACTGTTCCTGATTGTATGTCGTCAATCTTCTCCAACGTGAGTCTTTCGTGACATTGGCTTAGACATTTTATGACCTGATCCACGTCCGTGTGATTCGACGAAAGCGTTAAACCGGATAACTGACCATGAAACACTTCCTCCATTCTTTCATGACGACCTGGATTCAAAATTTTAATAATAATACTAATTCCTAACAATATTAGTAATAATAATAATAATAATAATACTAATTAACGTTTTGCAACTATTTGTTAATATAACTATAAGTAATAAATATGAATGTTCAATGAAGGAGACCCACCAATCCAACAAGCCCCAACGACAACCTTGGAGGGGGGTGGATGGCTAAGTGGGTGAAGTTTCCACTTCCTCGTGATTCTTGGGTCACTTTTTGAACTCGTGAACATTCGACCGTCAACGTAGAGGTCAACCTGTTAATAATATAATGAAGTCATTATCATCATTGACATTATCAATATCATCACCATCAACACCACCCCAATCACTATCATCGTCGCCAACTAACGGAGAACGTTTCCAAACTGGCAGAAGTCAGGGCATAGTGGTGCCACCCTCCGCTGCAAAGTTCGGGGACGTTCCACTCCCACTGGGACTCGACCTTCTCCTCGTCTCGTCCGGTCCTCCTCAGCACGAAGGACATCCTGCAACCCTCGACGTACCACATCGAATGTCTCCTCGTGATTTCTGATGTCCAAAAGGAATGAAAATCATCACAAGGACGAAGAAAAACAATCTAAAGGAAAAACTTTGCTATTGCATAATTTCACAGACACGTTTAAGTGTAAATTCGCACGGACGAGACTTATAAACAAAAAGTCGCACGGACGACGCGACCCACTCGTATCGTCGGAATAGCACAGTATCTGCTCTCTTTCCTCGCTCCTGACTTTTTCTCTCCTCATCCAAACTGAGAACAAGAAGCGACCCTCGAGGTGTTGCTGGAGTTCCTCCGGGTGAACGTCGAGGACGATGGAATTCCCAGAGAATGATGTTTCGTTTTGCAGCAGGAACGTAGAACTTGCTTCCTCCACTAAGCCTTAAAAAGATTTTATGGTCCATAAAATGCCAAGGGAATTACAAATCATACAAACCACCGTCATTGTTTACATCACCACCACCAACAGTAAACATCATTGAATGATAATGAAATGCCAATCAAAGTGAACCATCAAGAGATAACAACCCACCACAAAAGGCCCTCTGAGCAAGAAGGGACTCCCTGTCCATCCTGCACCCCCCATCCACGGGCGAAGTGAGTTTCAGGGCCACCGAGAGGCCGTCGACCTCGCACGAGTCGTTCTCGTCGCACGCATCGAACTCGACGCTCTTGAACAAAGGAAGGGAGGTCGAATTGCCCGAGAATTCGCTCAGATCAACGCTGCGGTCGTATCCTGAGGGAAGATTTTAAATTTCGCTCGGAAACAAATTGCATTGTTTTTACGGGATGTTGATTAATCGAATAAAAATTAATTATGAAATTTGTGTACATTCCATGTTATTCATAAACGTTGTGCTTACTATATATATTAACAACAATTGCACCTATTGAGCGCACAGTATTTCTCACAATTCCGAGTCGGTAAGAATCAAATTGATCATTAAAAATGACAATAATTTTGTACATCATAACATCATTTAGCTTAAGATGCATGTCAATTGCGTAACGATTCAAAACCGACCCCTCCAAGAATAGGTGCAAGAGGGTTCCCATTCGACCCGAACTTCGACCCCGTCGGTCATGAGACCCCCACAGTCCTGGGCATAAACCTTCAGGATGTGGGTGACCCTGCTGCTCGTCGGACCGACAAGAACCTCCTTGTTGTAGAGACAACCTGCACGAGTTCAATTGCTGTCCATTGTTGTCATACAAACTCACAAGTTTACTTAAAAATGCTTTAGTCACACGCACATTACATAAACACAAGACTTACTAAAATATCCTCTAAATTAATATATTTCAAAAAATCAACAAATCTCTTATCAGTCGGACAAATTCATCGCTTTGAATTCATCCAATCACGAAATTAATTTGTCCAGCCAATCACAATCCAGATTTACCTTTCTCGTCGACGTAGAACCTCTCCGATTGGTCGAGCAGAGTAAACCTGCAGACCCTCGAGAACTTTTTGCTGATGTCATCGTCCGTGATTTGCAAGCAGACGAGCTGCTGTCTTCTCCTCACCAAGTTGCCAACGGAAACACTGTAAGACGAGTCGATCCATCTCGGGGCATTGTCGTTGACATCTTCAATTGAGATCTCCACTTTCTCTCTGATTTTGTTTTCAAAAATTAACATTTAGCTAATTACACAACATCCTATTACAACTTTATCAATTACAATTAACAGTGCAAGGCACCATCATCTCCGAACTCAATACCACAGCTAGCAATGCCAATTAAAGTGAACCTACTTGAAATTACCTATTACCAGCTTTATTGCATTCCACACTATTTCCATCCCAACCAGAACCATAACATCATCATCGCTATCAATATGACATCACCTTTCTGAGTTGGTCATATTGACAGGGTCGTGGCAGTCGTGGGCAGACAACTGGAAGTTGTAGCTTTGCTGCTGCTCATAATCCAGTTTTCCATCGACCACAATGGAAGCTCCACCTGAAAATGACTCCAGGAGAACGACTCGAAATGGGAGGTCGGAAAAAGCTCCATGGATCGTGTAACCACAAACTTCTACAAAATAAATGGTTTGTACTCCATAAAAGTAAAATAAATATTGTAGAAATTTCTAACTACTTGCACTAGTTAGATTGTGATTAGTTAGATCAGTGATTGGCTTCTTCACTTACATTCACGTCAGTCGTAACTACGCTTACTGCTTATCTGATATTATGAAAACATTACCAATAACAACCAAGCGTACAACCTCCCACGAATCCACTCATGTTCCGCACGTAAAGAGGTTTATCTAGATCCACTTTCTGTCCAACTTTAGCATCTTCCTTAACAACTCCGTGGTAAACCATCAATGATCGAGATACAAATGCTTGAAAACCTTTTTAAAAAAATTATATCTCGAAACTTAATCAGCGTAAATGCTTCAAACAAGTTTATGATTTTGTCTATTACAGTCAATAAGATTGCCAAAGAGAAACTAACCTAATAGAATCAATAGCGCTCGCAATAGAAGCGGAAACATCGTCTGCTTCATGTTAGAATCACGGCATTACAGCACGTTCGTTCAAGAAAGGATGCATAAGCAAAAACCATCACAATGGCGAATTTCATAATGAGCCGACGACATCTAGCTGACGATTTGAGAAGCGTTTAACCCGAAATTAGAAATTTAAATTTGAAATATATGGTATTAAAGTCTGCCATTATCTAATGTAGTTTTTACAAATTTGGATATTTAAAACTGGGTGTATTACCCGTGCTCCGCCATAGGCCATTAATTTCTATATAAATAATTTAATTAATGATAAATAGGTGTCAATTTATTGGTTTATAATTATATCGCTTCCACTTCACTTAACCAGAACCTTTAACTTAACCTCGAACTATTGGGACGAACCCCTAAACGACGTCTAGGAGTGGAGTATTGATGCCTAATTAACTTAATGATAATGACATTGATAACGATAATGATAATGAGTCCGAATTTAATGCGGATGTTCTAAAGGAAATTCAAGCCTGAGGGCAAAGCAACGTGGAAAAGGACTGGTCTTAGACCTAATGTATCACCATTACTGGAAGAACTCCACTGGCTCCCCATCACAAAACGAATACCCTACGAGATTGCTCTCATGGTCTATAAAGCTCACACTCACCGATCTCCCCAACACCTACATGAACTCTTCACCACAACGGCATTTCAACGGGGAAGGGCCTCGCTCCGCTCGTCTGACACCATAAACTTTATCATCCAAAAGACCCGCCGCGTGCACTACGGAGACAGATCCTTTCGTGCATGTGGACCGCGGACGTAGAACGATCTCCCGTCTCACGTCAGATCGTCCGAAACGTTGATGATGTTCAAAACCAACCTTAAAGCTAGTTTATTTAACCTTCCCATTAGCATCTAAAATTTCTTTTAAAATCTAGCCCGCCCGATTGTCGAACTGATTGTTTTTGATTTTAACAGTGCCTTTTAAATCCTGCCATGGATGCTTTCGGCACTTTAAATATTAGCTTAAATAAATAAATAAATAAATAAATAAATAAATAAATAATAGGCACTCATTTTGAGATCAAGAATATTCGAATATTTAGTTTAATTTTACGCAATAAAGTTCAAGAATGATTTAACCAAAATGTTTAATTAAACACGAATGAAATTTTAAATGAATGTACTTTTTAAATTCTGGTTTTCCACCGCGCTATAAGACAAGTTTATTTAACCCAGCAGTGTTTAACAGATGAGTTAGTTAAATGGTGTAAAATGATCTATTGAAGAACGGTTGCTGATTATTCCATTCCAGTTATCTAGAAACCCTAAAAAAAGTTAGATAGCCTCAAATCATAAATAAAACGAATTATTTTTATCTACCACTTTGTTTTTTCACTTTAAATTATCTTCACGAAAGACTCAGGTTTGTCGGACAATCCAGGATGGCTACTGGAGATTATGTTTGCAATGAATTTTATATTATTATTTATAACATCCTCATTTGTCTTGGTCGACAATTACCATTTTGAATTCAGTGATACAAACAAATCGCAAGTCTAAAGTATGAAACTTTAATCAAACATTTTAAAAGTTCGTGCGAGTATTTGCACCACAGATTTCCATCACTTGAAGCTCTGGTTCTGTCGATGGGTGCTGGGCGTGTGAATGAAAATCTGTTTGAACCTCGCAAACCAGTTCACAGTTGATCGTCTGAATGCAGTCGAGAACATTCCTTTAAATGAACGAAGCAGCTATTTTATTTATTTATTTATTTATTTAAGTATTTATTTATTTGATTAGAGTCCGTTGCATAACTAATGAAGTGGCTTTTACTCTCTTTTATCCATATATTTGTTCATTCATTCGCTCACTCACCGTAAACAATTGGATCAACACATGAATTCGCCATGGCGAACAAAAATAGGACTTTCTGTAGTGTCGGATGGACCTGGGAGGCTGAAGTGCTGTTGAGTGATGGCATCGATGGTGATTGTGATGATTATGATGATGATGATGATGATGATGATTATGATGACGATGATGATGATGGTATTCTCTTTCAAAAGAACGATATTGCGGAATGCATCGGAATTTGGTAAGATCAGAAAATAATAAATAAATTAGATTTAAATCAACATAACCAGAATGGATGAAGTTTTAAAATAAATTTGTATTCTACAAGGGTTTTTTATTTGGAAAATGATTATTAGCCGGATATGGCTAGAAATGAATCCTAATTCAAGCATTACGAAAAATCATGAATGGCGAACCAAAAACAAATTTGAATGGCGTTAACAAGGGTGAGTAGCCCATTGAACAACCGAGTGATTACAGAAATTATTGAAAAATGCACTTAAGTAAGCATCGGACATTTTAACATAAAAAAAAAACATGAAACAACACTTCAAATAAAATCCACTCACTAGTGAAACCAGTACCAGGTTGACATGACAAAATATGGAGTCCAACAGACAATGAAGACTGAAACTGAAACCAATTCGAATTGAACAATTGAGTTAAAATTACTTAAATCCTTCTCAGTGCTTGAGATCATTATGTTAACATTGTTGAACATCATTCGTTTTAACAATTGTAAATAATGGCTATCGTTAATAGGAATGGTCCAAAATTTTGTAACGTAATTTTCGGCATTATTTAAGTTTAATTATAATAACATTATTATTATTATTATTATTATTATTATTATTATTATTATTATTATTATTATTATTATTATTATTATTATTATTATTATTATTATTATATTATTATTATATTATTATTATTATTATTATTATTATTATTATTATTATTATTATTATTATTATTATTATTATTATCATACAATGTAATTAGTTAAGTATAACAAAAAGTATAATAACATTATAACGTGACATTGTTACATCATCAACAACAGTTACCAATGACGACTGTCATCTTGAGAGTCCTTGACCTTGCTTGTTGGATGATTCTGGCCGATGACGTCATGCCGAACGTTCCTGAAGTCACGAGCCTCGACGACCTGCTGCTCGGATCCACACCTGGAGACAAGGTGAAGGCCGTTCCGCTCGATTTGCTGGTCTGCCTTTGTTGTCTTTCCAAGTGACGTCTCGGTTGGCTGAACATGAATCTATTTCCAGGCTGGGCGTTGTTGAGTTCCAAGGTACCATTTTCTGATTAATTGTTTGCAATTAATTTAATTAAATGTAATTTAATGTGATACCTTAAAGTTTACTTTACATAAGCAAGCAATGTTAAAGGAACATGTTCGTATAATCAAATGCTTGTGTAAGGACTCACTTCCCCAGTCAATATTATGGGTCAGCCATCATAGGAAGATGAAAATGCTTTTGAATCAATCAACTGTTCACCAGCGTAAGTATCAATAACAGCAATAAAATGGCACTCCCACAAGACTTTAGACGTCGGGAAATATGAATTTATAAAGCCCCGACATGGGTTCATAAAATCTCCATAATCGAACGATAAAACATTTCCATGAACGAAGCAGTAAAATGTTCTTCTTGTCGATATTGGAAAACAAATTAAAATTAAATGTCCTATAATGAGTCTCAATTCTGATTCAAACTTTCAAATATTAATTTCTGAATTATTTTCTTGTTTAACGGTTCAAATCCTCAATAAGAAAATGTAGAACAAAGGTTGTTAAGTAACAGTAATAACAACAACTGCTAATATAATGTAACTGTAATAACTGCAACAATAATAATAATAACAGTAATGATAGCCACAATATTCAAACATATAATGTAACTGTAATAACTGCAACAATAATAATAATAACAGTAATAATACCCACAATATTCAATTTATGATAAAGTGTTAAAATAACATCGGCTTATGGCAAACAATGCATTCGTGGATAATTCTGTTTTTCCTATTTTAAGAAGAAATTTTCCTGTTAATCTCCAAACTGATGTGTTCGTGAAAAATTAGGACCTAAAAAGAGCGGATTTATTCTGATAATTTTTTAAGAATATTTCATTCTGCATCGCCTTGGTCGACATTAAAGCATCGAATGGAATTTATTTTTGTTTCATTGAAAGTTGAATTAATGAAATGTCTTGAAAATATAATGTCTTAAAAATATAATGTCTTAAAAATGTAATGACTTAAAAATATAATGACTTAAAAATATAATGACTTAAAAATATAATGACTTAAAAATGAAATGTCTTAAAACTATAATGTCATAAAAATATAATGTCTTAAAAATATAATGTCTTAAAAATATAATGTCTTAAAAATATAATGTCTTAAAAATATAATGACTTAAAAATATAATGACTTAAAAATATAATGACTTAAAAATATAATGACTTAAAAATATAAGGTCTTAAAAATATAATGAATTAAAAATATAATGATTTAAAATGAAATGTTTTAATATTTGCCAACTATTACGGAAATGGAGATAAAAAGAAAACGTGAAACAGCTTATTAATTTATTGTAAAGTTTGTTATTATAAAGTGTTATTTAGTAATATTAATATTTATTGTTAATTACCATTATTTATTATTAATATTAATATTATTAAACCTAAATTTTAGCATAAATAAAATATTAAATAACTTTACGAAATAAACGATAAATTATCGTTATTAATAATAATAACAATTTAAATAATAACATTTTATTGAGATATGCATCCAAAATGCTCTCGAGTGTGCATTCTATTTTGCAATTCGACGCAATATGGCGGATATAACACTCCCAGTTGAATGCTTTTTGTCAATTTATCAACAGTTTCTTATTTGTATTACTATGTTTTTTCATTGAAGTATTAATTTTTACAATAATATGTTTTCAATTAATCATAAATTTATTTACTAATATGTTTTCATTTCAATTTAAATTTTATCATTTTTATACTAACAACACTGTTTAAATGGCTTTTACTAATATATATATAGCATCATAATATCTAATATAATAATATTCAGGATCATTCAACAAAACAGAAGACTTTAAAATCTTTCTTTATTAGTTTACTTCTGAACATTTTTGCACGAATCCAGCTTATTGAGGCACATTTCCTCCGTTTTTTTTCTCGAAATCAGCAAAATCAGAAAGCATATAATCTAAATTTTATGTTTGCTTAAATTCATACGCTAAAAGAAAAAATAATCTAGCAATTCATCCTTTCGCTTCCAGTTTCATAAATTTCTTGGGAAATTCCACGATATTTTATTAAATCTTCTGCATCATTCCTGGATGTAACAGGATGCGTCCCTTGATCACGTGCTCAATTTTAAATGCGAGTTTTATGTTTTTTTTTTAAATGTTTTTTTTCAGATGCACTCACAAATTCGGCACCGTTGCTGCTATCAGGGATGGAACAATCACTTAAATGACTTTTTCGCTTTTTTCATCATTGACTCCTGAAATTCATTTGTCTCGTTCTTTAGCATCAGCTTCAGGTGATAATGAAGAAGGACGTATCTGTTTTTCGGGACTCATCGGAAAACCAATCATTCTTAGGTTTTGTTTTCTGGGAGTGACATTAACAATTTGTAGTCTTAGAGAAATTATGGCATTTACAATTTGTAGTCTTAAAGAAATTATGGCATTAACAATTTGTAGTCTTAAAGAAATTATGGCATTAACAATTTGTAGTCTTAGAGAAATTTACGAACTGATATGCATCAAATGAAGTTCACTCGTTCAGTTGTTAGATGAATACAAACTTTTTATTACAATTTTGAAACATGAATTTGTTGAAAATTATATTTTTTAGCAATTATTTCCTTCTTTTCATTGCTCTCGACTCTATACATTTCAATTTCTGAACTTCCATTTTGCTCATTATCGTAGGTCTGCCTTGATCAAGATGATGATGATGATGTCGGTAATGGCTGACCATCGGTATCATCATCACCGTCATCTGTTTTTACAATCACAACAAGAGAGTAGCATCATCATCATCATCTCTTTCTTCCTCTTCCTTGAATCTGTCATCGCAAGTGAATGAATTTATGAGGAAAATCAAATATGCTAAAATCAGGAAATGAAATAAAATGTAGATTATTAATGCTAATGACTGCACTTCATGGAATAAAAAATATCTAGTAAGGAAAGATTTGTTTTGTAATTTATTTTGTAAGTCTAATTAAATCCCCATCTTCATCGTTATGACTGAAAGGCATCCTCATTAACCGTCTAATTAGTTAATTAAATCATCAATTATACTTATTGAGTAATTACGATTATTGAGCTTATTACCATCCTTATCATTATTATTATTAACTGGCAATTGATCAACTAACAGATTTAAAGACAATAAAAAACCACGTCATTCCAATGAAAATGGTCATTACCACCTTCTGTCTCCAATCTAACTTTTCCCGCTTCGGCTGAAATGAGGCAGAGGATGAGGGTGT
>JAJTWR010000368.1:322500-357500 GCA_021613335.1 Whitmania pigra | reverse complement strand
TCGACGAAAGAAATAAGTTAACTGTTAAATGAGACTCGTTATTAAAATATTAATATACTAAGACTATTATTATTGTACCATTATTAATTATTACTGTAGTTATAATAAAGCATTGATTAAGTCATTTGTAATACAATGCTATAATATTAATATACTAAGACTATTATTATTGTACCATTATTAATTATTACTGTAGTTATAATAAAGCATTGATTAAGTCATTTGCAATACAATGCTCAAGAATAGTTGCTATACCGACATGTTAATAATATTTATTTTATTTTAAATAAGTAATGTTCAATTTACTTTTTAATGTTACTTATTACTCTCATTTTGATGCAAAGAACTTTACTTAAAAATCCGAATTATCGAAAAACAAATGTCTAAATATTTATCTCTGATAAGTATTCATTAATCAGACGCAACTAATGTTGACCATGGGTCAACCCCACCCCATACACTCTGATTGGTTGGCACTGGGTGACCACGCCCACCTGTCGAGGCTGATGACGACGAGTATGTTGGAAGAGAGGTAAGGTCCAAATGCCCTGAAGAACATCATGACCCTGCAAAGGACATCCCCGGCCATCCATTGGACGGTCGTGTGCCATGCTATCTCCAGGGGCATCATTATCAGGGCTACGATGAGGTCTGCCACGCACAGATTCATAATGAACAGGTTCATCCTGGATCCACATCTCCTGTAGGGGGGAGATGGAAAGATTGATGGTTCGGTGAATGAATGGATGGATGAATGGACGAGGGAATGGATGGATGGATGGATGGATGGATGGATGGATGGATGGACGAATGAATGAATGGATGGATGGATGAATGAATGAATGAATGGACGAATGAATGGATGGATGGATTGATTAATGGATAGATGGATGGGTGAATGAATGGGTGGTTGAACAAATGGACGGATGGCTTTGATTTGATAAGAAGATCTGGATGGCAATTAGGCGAAGAGCGATATTGCAGAAATTAATTTAGGAGGAATGGAGTTTTAGAAAATGTGAAAACCGTCCTCATCACCATCCTCCAAACTACCATCGTCATCATCACGTCATCGTTACGTCATCATTATTAGAACCATCACAATCATCATTATTAGAACCATCACAATCATCATTATTACAACTATTACAATCATCATTATTAGAACTATCACAATCATCATCTTCGTCGTCATCACCTCTGTTTCCATAGAGTCCAGAATACTGTGACGTTGCCAATGCTTGCCACGAGGCATAAAATACTAAGAACGACGACACTCATTAAGTTGACGTGTCCAAATGTCATGTCATCAGGCAGAATGGTGACCTCGGAGTTTATGACCTTTGAGGTCAACTCTGATGTAGGCCGGTAGGGTTCTCGTAGGAAAGGGTTAAAGGACGATGACGATGACGATGATGATGACGATGACGATGATGACGACGACGACGATGAAGATGATGATGACGAATGGGGCACCTTCACGCAAGAGGCGTTAAGTACGCCACATTCTCTGATGCTGAAAACGCCAGGAAATGGGGACGACGACAACGAAGATGACGATGGATGGAAGAAAGAAAGATGAGGAATGAGAAAATGAGGTGATGACGACGACGACGACGATGATGCTGCAGTTGACGGTGTTGATGACAGTCGCGATGACGTCAGTTGTGGCCACAGAGCTCCCATTGATGTGCCTGATGCAAGTGAAAAAATCACTGAACGATGATGCTGATAATAGTTGCAATAGAAGCAATATTATTATTATTATTATTATTATTATTATTATTATATTATTATTATTATTATTATTATTATTATTATGATTATTATTATTATTAGTATTATTATTATTATTATTATTATTATATTATTATTATTATTATTATTATTATTATTATTATTAGTATTATTATTATTATTATTATTATTATTATTATTATTATTATATTATTATATTATTATATTATTATTATTATTATTATTATTATTATATTATTATATTATTATTATTATTATTATTATTATTATTATTATTATTATCAGATGATACCATATAATCAAACTAGTAGTGTAATTTAAAGTTTAAAATAATATTATTCATAGCAAATTACAAACAATGTGTACAGCATTGTGACATATTATTAATAATATATTTGTTAATAATAAGATTGTGAATAAAATAAAAAATAACATATTTATAATTGTTAAAATATCATCTTCAAGTTTTTGTTATCATTTTGAAATCCTTATTTCTTATTATTTATATTGTTTGACATCCTTACATTTCAACGAATACATATTTTACTAACCCGCGCCAATTATCCGATAATAAAGAACTTCAAAAAAGAAAGATATCAACGCCTTAATGTTATTATTTAATTATTTGTTGAATTATAAATGATTTATTTTATTTTATTTACAAATGATATTTTCGAATTGTGCAGGACAGATCGTATTCCTCCTTGAATGGGACGCTTATATCGCCACAGAGCTGTTTGTTGTGGACGCGTGGATGGCGAAGAAGAATTTGCAGAATTTTTTTTATGAATTTATATAAATTTGGCTATTGCTTTATAAAACATTGCTTCTGCCACTAGAACTAGAACATTGATATTTTGACATTTACGTGTGTTTCCATTTGAGGAGCAAAGTAATGTGCAAAATTATATGGAAAAATAAAGTGCTAAATAATTTGCACAAAGTAGATCACAACGACAACATTGTATACAAACTGAATACAAGATGAATACAAACTAAATACAAAATGAATACAAACAATTTGCTTAAAAACTTACAAGAAACAACTTTGACTTTTAAGATTAGGACTGCTTTGATGAACTTCTCTTGAAATTGGAATCGCAAAAGCTTAATTTGGTTAAAAGGTAATTTCCAGGGTATTAAAATTCAAATGCCAAAATATATATTGAGTATTATCGATGAATAGTTTTATTGTAGAAATGTAAAATAAATATTATCAATGTTGAAGGTAGTTTGAATGACTTTAAACTTTTACACTTAATCCAGGTATCTTAAGATTTATTTATTTATTTGAAGATTTTAAATTCTTTTTACTTTCCATCAAGCATTTGAAATCTCAAGGTTAACCTTTTGCTGACAATCGTACTTTAATGACGACGACAACAACATTAATAATAACACCAACAACAACAACATTAATAACAACAACAACAATAATAACATTAATAACAACAACAACAACAACATTGATGACGACTACAACAACAACGTTAATGACATCAATGACAACAACAACACTAACCACTTAATGGATATTACCTTTCGAGCTATCATCAACCTGCAGTTTTCAAAATATTCCTACAAATTCAAAAACCACGTTTCCCTACTTTTAATATTCTTCGACCAATGTTTCATATTTAATATTATAAACAAAAATTTAGAATTTTATTTTACATTTTAAAATTATACTGCATACTCCAAATGGTTGTCCATTGTTAATCGGTAGTATAAGGTGGATCAAAGTTCGAATTAATTAATTAATTAATCTTATTTAATTATTAATCAATCTTATTTAATTATTAATTAATCTTATTTAATTATTAATTAATCTTATTTAATTATTAATTAATCTTATTTAAATCTTAATTAATCTTAATGTCGGTTTGTGAATCACATAGTCATAGTCGAAGATAATTATGTAGGAGCATCTAATTTACAATCTTCCCATTTCATTCTCAGTTTAACACAAATGAATTTAAATTTTAATCAAAAAACAAGGATATATTCATAGTATATATATAATCATCAATTGCAAAGCAGAAAACGTTTGAACTAAATCACATCAACAAAACTCAAACATTCGAGCATTAATTATAATTAATTATAACTAGTAATGGCCTGCTTGAACAACATAACATTAGCATTAATTATAATTAATTATAACTAGTAATGGCCTGCTAAGACAACACCACGTTAACAACTAACTGGCACAGTTTCACAACACGTGACATGCTTTACTGACATGATCATTTTTAAATGATAGTTTTAAATGGAATTAAATAATTGAAGCTTATAATGACATGAATATTCAAATCATTTCAACAATTATCAAGACTAACTCAACAAATTTATTAACGTATTGCTAATTTAGATAATTTACACTAAAAAAAAATCACTAACCAATAAATTTATTTTGTTTCAATTTAAAAATTTAAAATAAGCATTCCTAGTCATTGTCTTCTGGCTATAAGCATGCGATGGCCACACCCGAGAAATGACTTTTGAAAAAATAGCAAAAAGCTTGGAATTAAAGATACCCTTTCTCGTCATAGCAGAATTCGGATTGATTTTGACATGAATGCATGAATCACAAGCATTACTCATACATCCAGTCTTCTCGAAAGTTTGGAAAGAGTGCAGGTTTCCAGGCTCAGTTCGTGGATTCTTCTTATTTCCGTTCTAAGGTCATTCAGTACTATCTTAATGAATCTGTTGTCGTCTTCTCTGGCCGCAAGAGATTCTTTCAGACTTTCCACTTGCGAGGAAAGGTCAGCCATTATCGAGATAAACGGTTTCTCCATCTTGAGTCGATTATTTTGCGTCGTTTCGACATCTCCACTTTCTTCCTTCAAGAGTTCACTTTCTTTTCTCAGATTCTCCCAGTAGGCTTCGTCGAGATTAATTTCAGTCTTTTTGGACAAGTACCAACGGTCTTGCTCGTAGTCATGCTTCGTCGAAAATCCGAGGAGGTTCCAACGCCTGAGGAAGGGAATCTTCTGCTCGAACCAGAGTGCTATTTTAAGGCTTTCGATTCTCCAGGCTGTCGATTTGTTGTTCCTGATGTCGCTGTACGTGCTGTTCATCATTGCAATCAGCATGTTCATGAGAACAACCGTCGAGAGGACTGAATAAGCTGCACAGACGGTTCTGAGAATTCCCACGCTGCCGCCAGATTCGGCGTAACCCTTCTCTTCGGACACGTCGAGAATATTTCCCGGACTCAGCATCCTGTAAAACGTCAAATAAATGGTACTGGAAGGATGTCTGCTGTCCGGATTCAAATGATAGTCGGCCTGTATGAGAGCGTGGATGGCATAACCAAAGCTGATGAGAACGAATATGTAGATGTATGTAAATCGAGTGATGTCCTTAATTAGGATTTCCTTCAATATGCTGGCCAAATAATTCCAGTCCTTGAAGCCTTTCACGTAATTGATCGTGTGCAGCCAGCCAAAGATAAGAACGACCGAAAGACTTTCGAGATAGGCGTGCGGATTGTCGGTGTAAATGCCCATGACGAACCACGCGATTGACGAACAGAAGAAACTTATCGAGGAGATGTGGGAAAGATTGTCAAAGACAAACAACATCGCTCCTATTGGAATCCTCATCAATCCGGACGTGATGTCGCTAATTTTTCTGCTTCCGAACCATCCCTTTCTTAGCAATCTCCCGGTTCTCCGAAATGCCGCCAAATAGTAGACCGCCATGACCACTTCGAAAATCATTATGATGACCGGCCAGGTGAGAAAGACGCCTAATAGCCTGACAGAATTTAATTTATGTTTCAAACTCTCGGAATCGGAGGCGTTGTTGAGGATGTTAAATCGATTGTGAAGGAATTCCGCAGTCGGCATGGTGAAGTAGGTGAAGAGTATCATAAAGACGACGTGAATCCACATCAAAACTTCGTAACCCCTGCGACAAAGTGTCCAATACTTGGAGACCAAAAAGTTAAACGGCTCGTCGTCCAAGACATCGTTTATGAAGTTTTCGTCGTTCGTGTTGACGATGAACTCCAGACACGATTTCGTCGTTCTGCGAATCTTCGCCTGGAGAAGTTTCGAGCCAGCGTGGAGGTCGATTTCCAATTGCAGTGGTTCGCTATGGTGCTTCTCGGTCATCGGAATGAGATGGGTCACGTCGTACAACGCTAGGTCGTGAGCTCGACCTTTATCGTCGAGAAAATTCCTAAGGGTTCTGTCGTATTTTACAGGCGCGCGGAATTTTCCATCGACGTCGGGAAGCGTAAATTTACTATCGTACGTGAACTTGTAGACATCTCTCGTCTGCAGCATTGCCTTGAGGAGAGGACCAGTACCGAGTTTGGAGGCGAATTGAAGGGCGTTGCATTTGTCGTAGTACAATTCGGACGTCAGGAATCTGACCGCTTTTATTTGATACTCGAAGTATTCCTTGGTGTTTTCCATAGGATATTTCAAAGCTTCTTTGCGACAGTACCATTCGACGGAGCCTTTCACGATCGTGTAGTAAATGGCGATGAATTTATCGGAAGAAGAAAGATCTCTCCTGTTGTAGATAACCATTTGGTGCATGCACGTCGATCCATCGGAGCCTTTAAGGGTCAAATCAGCTCTGTGACGTAACAGCATTTCAAATTTTTCATGGTCGCCGACTTCTATGCTCTTAAAAAGAGCCGTGTGGCCTTTCTCGTCTTTTTTGTCGACGTTTCTCTTTTTCGAGTTGTAGAAAAGTTTCAGTAAAGTTCGCACCTCCCTGGTCGTTCCACTTCTCACCGCTATGTGAAGGGCAGTTTCGCCGTCGGTGTTTTCCACTTCGGGATCGACGTCGATCAAGAGTTCCATCAGCTCCTCTCTTCTGTAAAATGCCGCCAGATGGAGTGCCGTGTTTCCGCTGCAATCCTGTTCGTTGACGAGAGTCTCGTACGTTTCTTTCATTCTTTCCACGAGCAGAGAAACTATTTCTTCGCTCGCCAACGAAGAAGACACGGCAACGTGGAGAGGATTTTGGTTCTTCTTGTCGCCGATGTCGACCCTGGCGTACATGGACAAAAGCGTCTTGACGCACTCCAAGTTTCCTTTCCTCACGGACACGTGAAGAGGTGTTTCCCCGTCTATGTTTTGGAGGTCGGTAAGGTCGTCGTCTTTGTGGAGATAGTAACGCAGTACCTCGTTGGCATTGTGGGCTGCGGCCGTATGGAAAATGGTGTTGTCGTTGGTGTCCGATTCCAGGAGCTTCGGCCCAGCACTGAGAATGAAATCGAGTTTCTCGATGTCCCCCGAAGCTGCCGCAGAATGAAGGTAAACCGGATTAAGCATGTGATCGCTTTTAGTTTGGTCCATGAGATACTTGAGCAGGTCGATGGAGTTCTGTCGCATCGCCAAGTCGTAAACTGTTTCCCTGAAGTTATTTCTCAGCGTTAGATCGGCAGAAAACTTTTCTATGAGCATTTTGACGGCTGCCAGATTCCCGCTCTCCGTCGCCACCATAACAGGAGTGTTTCCCAAGTCGTCGACGGCATTTATTAGGTTTTTGTTTTCTTTTATTAATTCTTCTATGATCTGTTCAAAACCTTCCTTCGAGGCGATGAAGAGAGCTCCGACGATATTGGACTGCGTTATTCTTATTCTTGTTTTCGAGTCCATTAGTTTTTTCATCAGAGGCACGTAGTTGTGTTTGGCGACCATTTCTACGACCCATCGTGGATTTTTGATCCTCTCTAAATTCAGATCTGCGTCTTGATTATCGATGAGGATCTCTGCCATTTCAATCTGTCCGTTAGTGATTGCAAGGTGCAGGGCCGAACACTGAAACTTGTTTGTGCGGTTTAGGTTGACTTTGAGTCTCAGGAGTTCATTGAAGGCGTTCAGATCTCCTTTCTGCACTGCCCACATCAACGGTGTTTCGTTGGAACTGTCCTCGGCGTTCAGATCGACTTCGTGCTTCGCCAGTAGAGGCAACAGTTTGTGGTGGCCATTCACGACTGCCAAGTGGGCTGCGTTCATTCGGGCTTTTGTGCTCATCACCTTCGTCACTACTTTCTCGTTTACGAATTTCTTGACCTTTCGGAAAAGTAATAATTAATTGAAATAAATTTGGACGTTTAATAGTATGATCTTGCTGACTTAAAACCTTTTTAAGGTTGTAATTATTCTCAAATTAAATTCTCATATTGTACTGATTTTAGCCATTTTAAACAAGATAATTTAAAGATAATTATAAATATAAACATAAATATAAATATAAATATAAATATAAGTCACAGGTTTTTTCAAAGATTTTTTTTCTAACTTAAATAATTTCAATAATTAACAGGATATTGAATAACGGTTAAATTTGACATTAAACATTAACTTATTAACCACCTTATCCATCGGAAGATCATTAAGAATTGGTTGAATGAGAGCCTGATAAGGTGGCATGATGGCTGGAAAATGTTTCCTCAGCTTTACGAGCAGAAGTTCCGTCAGCTCCAAGTGTCCTTGTTCGACCAAAATGTGAAGGCAGGTCTTAAAAGAAGGTGGAATTTGAATTTCCAAATTCGTGTACGTCTTCATGAGAAACTCCCCGCTGCAGTTGTCGATCATGTACGACGATATTTTGTGACTGTTTTCTTCCAGGGCAGCGTGCAGCAAGTTCATAGACCTTCTCGGTTCGATCAAGCTCTGAGATTCCAAGGTGAGTTTTTCCTCGCCTTCCGCACCTGTGACCAATGTGTTTTCATCGGCAATCAGCTTCAGAAGACCCTCCAAATTGTCGTTCTCAACCAGTTGAAACGCTTGTTTTCTGATCTTGGAAACCCTGGTCTCTTCGTCTTTAATCTTTCGATATCTTTCTGAAAGCTGAGGAATTTAAAATATTTTAATTTTATGCGAGACATTCTCTGCTGTTCCGTAATTTAGAAATTGATTAAAATAATTTTATTAAATCCTAATTAAATAAATTACTCTTTAAATTTCAATTCTTGTTGTTCATTTTATGAGATTTTTATATTTTATTAAATACAATAACTCGTCAATAGTGGGAGTAACCTTCTAACACGCGATGGATAATGATCTTTTTTCAGTAAATCAATTACGGTTTTCGCATCTCAAGTGAGTCATGCGCTTAAAAATCAATAAAAAAATATTTGGCCCGACGTGCTTCATAACTTTTCAAACTAAAATTGATTCTGATTCGTGAATGACTTGAAAAACTTCTGAGAGGATGGTGAATTGATAAAAACAAATTTTATCTTTCTTAAGTTTCATCGATTCCCTTCACAAATAACAAATGGACCGTTGTAAACTCGCCCACAACATCTTCTTTTTTTTTTAAACCGCTGTAAGAGTGTTGAAAATGAAGAATAAATCATCGTAGAAAAGTCGCAAATGTTCAATAAATATTACGGTGAATTATTGATCACAATTTATATTAAGATCCAACATCATAATGTATATTCACAAAACATGATACGAGCGTAAGTTGTAATAATAACTTATGAATAATATTATTTAATCTTAACTAATAATTAATAATAATCTTATGTAATCGTATGATTTATCTTATTCTGAAGATCTGAAAAATATGAATATGCATTATGTTATTTCAACTATTCTGTATGATTAAACTCTGTTTCGTTTATTACACTATATCAGTTTTAAATTTACCTTTAAAATCGACGTTGTGATACAATAATATCAAATAAGATATCTTAAATTCTTATCAAAAGTCAAATTTTCAGATCATAAATGATAAATATATGGTTTTAATTCTAAGATTTTTAAACTATCCTTACTTTATTTATTTATTTATTTATCTATTCTCATTCTTCAAACCCCTCCAAATATTTAGTTTGGAGGTCACGACAAAGGAACAAATCCAACCTTCAAACTGACCATCGAGTTGGACAACATGCTGTCCATAGTAACGGACGTGGCGATGCTTTTCCTAACTTTATTGGACAACCTTTGCATCTTCTTCTTCTTCGTAGGACTCGGTTCGTCATTGCCTTCCAGCAAGTTGCTGTTCAGGGAAATAGTTTCAGACGAAGCAGCAGATTTTGGCTTCGACTCGCTCTTGAACAAATTCCACATTGCGAGATTCTTTGCTTTGGAAAATTAGGCTTTTTACTCGGCGAGATTCAATTGCTCGCCTTGAAATACTCTGATAAATTGAAGCAAAGTTCTTTGTCGTAAAACAACGTTTTAATATTCAGTTTCTGATTCTTTCGTTTTGAAAACGCTTCTTTGATGAAATCTTTGAAAACGGTCCTAATAATCCTCAAGAACTTTTAAGCTGTCGACCAGTTTTAAAGAGTTTTTTTTACAATCGTTTAATTGAATTTAATTTGCGAATTAATCATCATCTATCGCTGATTATTCATCGGTTCGTACGGTTGTTCTGCAGTAAAACATGAAAACGACACATCCCTGAATGTTTCGCAAACTTCGTTACTTCGTCGTTGTCATTCAATGGCTCGTAACCAGCGATTCTTTTGAAAGGATTTTCAATGAGATCGTTGCGGCCTAATGGCGTCCGTTGAGACCTTGCCGACAACACACAAAACACGTGAAGGTGTTGTCTTCACCTGAGTTTATAGATGGCTAGCTTGCATGGTCTGTACTCGTTCTCTTCTCTTATTATCTCGTGCACTCTCTTTGTCCTTTGTTATGTGACAGAACTTTAGAAAGACTCTGATAATTGCACTGAGCTTATGATCTTACATTAGGCAAGATGGGTTATTATTATTATGCACCGCAAATATTTTTATTTTGTTCCACCGGTAGGAAAATGTTTTGCACAAAGGTTTTAAGAGGAACAGATATCAAATATCAAACCCTGAAACTCTTTAGATTTATTTTTACAGAAAATTATCAAAACAAAATTTCATAATTAGAAACAAATCACCAGTTTTTAATGCTAACATTCATCATTAATGGCGTGAGAAAGGATGTGTGTGCACAAGTAAGCAGTCTTTAAATCGATAGCTGCGAAATGATATAAAGGTACCAGCAGGGGCTATTTATAGATAGTCCAAATCATCTCCGTTATGCAAAGGACTATAATCAAATAAATAAACTATTTATAGATGTAAGGAAGGAACATAGAAGGAACAGACAACCCTTACTAAAGTTTGCCTTAACATGTTCTTCATAAATCTTTACTTTCGCTTACATTCTGTTGTGACTTGTGAAAAACACTTTATTAATTAACTCTAAATAATCATGTACATTACTCGATATAATTACTTGGTATTTCTTACATTATTGGGACGTTGAAACGCAACATTATTCGTCAGTTGTAATAGGACGTCTGTTAGCGGCAGTTTTTCCCTTATGTCGTCCCATTTTTTTCCCTTTCGGTTTCAACTTGCACTGGTTTTGTGTTTCAATAATAAAAGAAGGAAAACAAATTCTTTTTAAGGCAAAAAAAAAACATGGATATAAATCACAAAATCATGATTACATCCACTTTAAAAACGCACCCGAATATTTAAAAAAAAAAAGTAGAATTTTAAGAATTTATTATCAACCAACAAACTTGTGGACCATGTAGTCTAATGAATTCATTTCAGATTTTTATTGCTTCTAATTATTCTTAATTATGTTGTTTTTTTAAGTATTGCTGGGTAGAATAAGTAAAAAGTTGATTGCGGTGTTAGAAGGTTACAATCAAAATACCATTGTAATGATCACTTGTTTACCTCATTAGAAGCTCAATAATTGTTATTATGTTAATGTTATTTTTATTATTGTTATTATGTTAATGTTACTTTTATTATTGTTATTATGTTAATGTTACTTTTATTATTGTTATTATGTTAATGTTATTTTTATTATTGTTATTATGTTAATGTTATTTTTATTAGTGTTATTAAGCTTAATGGCGCTTGAACCATTTGAGTGTCGTTTTAATTATAAAACAAATTATTTATTCAACTCAGCTTTTCGAACTCATTCAAGATTGTTGATGTTTTGAACCTGGCTGACTGAACTGAATACTGTACTCTTGTTTGTTGACGATTAAATTCAGGTGCATTCATCATTTCGACGACCGTTCAAACCTTCTTTCTATCTCTGTTTTTCTATGTTTTTCTATGTTTTTCTATGTTTTTCTATGTTTTTCTATGTTTTTCTATGTGTTTCTATGTGTTTCTATGTGTTTCTATGTTTTTCTATGCTTTGCTATGTTTTTCTATGTTTTTCTATGTGTTTCTATGTTTTTCTATGTTTTTCTATGTTTTGCTACATCTTGTCCCAGAAGCCCAGGTGTGGTCATTGCCAACGTGGGTTTATTGAATTTATGGAATGACATTTAGATTTTTCGTCTGCCAAATAATCGCAACACATAAATTATAGTTAATTTATTTCAATTTAAAATTCAATTATAAAAAAGTTTCAAGAACGAAATCTGAACTCACGTCAATCGATACGGCCGCCAACACGGGCAACTTCCAAACCTCCGACATCTTTTTTGATTTGACCTTCTGCCATTCTTCTTGAAGGTCGAGACTTCTGTTTTCAAGGCTGAGACGTTTGCTGTTTTCTGGATCTGAAGATTTAGTTAATAATTATAATATTACTATTACTATTATTATTATTCTTGATTAGTTAATGGCAATTACTAATCAATCACTTATGATTATCAATAGAATTAGCTATAACTTATTAGTATGCTGAGAAATTCTAACGCCTGGAGACCACTAATATGGGCTGCGTGTAATACGAGTATGTCAGTGTTATAAAGTCTGGCAATCTAAACTTTGTGACGAAACGATAATCCAGGTATAACCACGGATATTTAAAAGTTTCAAATTAGCACAACCAATGCAGCATCGAGATTGTTGAACAGCATAAATTAATAACTTAATTAAATTGTTAATTAATTAAATAAATTAATTAATTAATAAACAATTCCAAAGAGGTCAGCAACCTGCTCCATTGTGGTTTTCTTCGTCGAAAAGGTCGACAACTCCCGAACAAACGTCTTCATCTTCGTGGTCTCGAGTAGGAAGGAAGTTCACTTTTAAACCTTTGTTGGAAGAGTTCGATCTCCTCGGAAAGCCCACTAGGCGAGTAAAGAAGGAACTCCTTTTTTCCGGAGGTTCTTCGACAATTTCGTGTTGTTTTGGCTTCAATAGGCCTCTTCCAGACATGTTTTGTTATGTTAAATCCCTGGGATGTCCAAACGACTGCGAAGCGATTTGCCAGAACAATACGAAAATATTCACGAACAATGCCAAAATATTCATGAGCAATGCTTATTGGCTCCTCAGAATTAAATGACAAGTCATTAAGATTTCAGTCGAAGAGCAATTTCGAGAGGCAAGCGTTCAAGCTACTCCAAAGTCTTTCATTGTCGAACCTGGCATTTCATTCATCGGCATATACTCGCTTCGACAGGTAGGTTGTGACGGACTTTTGTGGTTACTTCGACAAGGGAATCTAGAAAGAATTCTTATTTATTTATTTATTATTCAGTATCCATTACTAAATCCTAAAATCCCAAGATGATCCATTTATGGTTCAGGTATTACAAAAGTACAGATAAACACACGAGTTTAACACCTATTTGCGTTTGGCAAACGTGGAATGCCTCTGTCTCACTAGACTAGTCGCATTTCAGCTTTACAGCTGTATAGTACACTGTTTAGTAGTAAGTGATGCTCCGCAATCTCTAACCGATGCATCGGCTGTTCAACTATGCATTAGCATTTGTCGCGTCGGCTGAATACTGTACTTTTATACCGCGCATGGATTAGAGAATGTGTCTGTTGTAACGACATGTTATCGATGATGATCAATTGATATCAAGGTTTTGGGTTGTCGTACTCTTGTGAATAAACTAATATTAACTAACAAAATTCGAGATTCCATGTCTAAAACCATAAGACGATAACAACCTTTGTTACTATTCTGGATTCGTATATCGCAACAATGTGCATTCATTAATATCACAGACCTGCCAATTTAATCAAAACTTATAACCATGTAATAATAACTTAGGAATAATCTTATTTAATCTTAATTAATAAATTACTTGTAACGATTGAGTAATGTTATGTCATCAGATCCGCTTTATGATATTCTTATTAAGTAATTAAGTAGTAGAAGTATTTTAATCGTGTCCTCGATGATGTAACTCGATGAGTAGGACGTAAACGGTACCGTGAGTACATCATCACCATCATCATCATCATCATCATCATCATCACCATCATCATCGTCATCGTCATCATCACCATCACCATCATCATCATCATCATCATCATCATCATCATCATCATCATCATCATCATCATCATCACCACCATCATCACCACCATCATCATCATCATCACGATGATGTAACTCGATGAGTAGGACGTAAACGGTACCTTGAATTCTCGCAATCGACGCGGTGGTTATTCAGTTATTAACTCTCGCATTCGGCTTAATTCGAGTAAGCAATCGGAAATCATTTTCTTCCGAACTTTCGGTTTTAATAGGATTCAAATAAATATTTATATTTAATGTATTATTATTATTATAAATATTTGTATTCGATGTATTATTATTATTATAAATAGTTGTTTTAATGTATTATTATTATAAATATTTGTTTTAATGTATTATTATCATAAATATTTGTATTTAATATATTATTAGTATAAATATTTGTATTTAATATATTATTATTATAAATATTTGGATTTAATGTATTATTATTATAAATATTTGTATTTAATATATTATTAATATAAATATTTTTTCTGGAAACCGATTGCAACCGAATTTCCGAACAATCGGTTTCACCCTAACCCGGAAATAATTTTGTTCCGAACTTTCGAGAACCTATTATTCGATTACTTACGTAAGGGAACGGAAGAAACTACCACAAATAATTACATTATTTTAACAAACTACCTGAAGATCTGTAGAACATCCATTTTAATATCAAACGACTGTTTATTAAGAATCATCCAAAATTAATTATAATTTACAACTTAAGGGAATTATTTAAAGAATCAACTATAGAATTAACTCATTAGAACACTAACGACCTCGCTACGAGAGAAGAAAGAGCCACATCGACGTTTCCATTGGCTGCCTTCAGTTCCTCTATGGCCTGTTCTCTCGAGAATCCGTAACTGACAATCATCCGGACGTGTGATTCGTTGACAACCTCGACAGACTGATTGGCATCGGACTGCAACGAGACGGCAGGTATGTCTTTTTGAACTTTTGTGCTTTCATTGTTTTCATAAGCTGTGGATCTCTCGTGTTTTGGAAGGTCTGCCTCGTTCAAGAATGGGACTCTGGTGCTGGTCGTTCCAATGACCAGCTCGTTAGTTTTCAGTTCAATTGAGCACTGTGAAAATAAATATGAAAATGGTTGCTTATGAGTGTATTTTCAGGTTAATAAGTTTCAATGTGCTTGTAATAAGAGGTATTAAATCGATAATATTAAGATTATAAGAATATTAGATCTAATAAATAATATATAAACTATAAGCATATAAACTGTATTTCTTACCTGAAATCTTCTAAGCATGTCTAAACCGAGTAAAAAATCTATATTCTGCTGTTTGAGGACGTGAAACGAACAATTCAGAAAAACATTGCCTATCTGAAGCTGAGCTACAAAGGAAACAACTTCTAAGTTTTAATTCAATGTTGCGAATTTGAGGCACAAACAGAACCATGTATGTAGTATGCAAATACTTAACTAAATGTTTAACTCCGAGTTATGCTCACTACTACTACTATGGTTAATATAAAATAAAATAAATAAATATAAAAAAAGCAAACAAACAAACCGAGGTGAATTTTTCCTAAGCTATCTTGTTCTCCAACACCGGAGAGTTTTGTAACAAATCTGGCGTCAATAAGCCTCTGTAGGTTACATTTCTCTGCGCATGCCACACTTATGAGAGACGTCTGAGCACCTGAAATAGCGTATGTGTTTAATGGATTAGTCATTAATTAATTAATTAATTAATTGATTAAAATACTTGACTAATGAAGATAAATGTTAAATGGTTCGTCCGGAGACTTAATTTGAGGGGGGAGGTGGTGAATTTTTGGCTAGGAGCAAAAAAGTCATCTCAAATTGTGCGAAGATTTTTTTCACTCAAAAAAAAAGTTGAAATGACGCTCCCTGGCGCATATCCCTCTACTGAAATGAAGTTCTCTTCAGTTTCCGATTATGGTATGGTCGGCATGTTTGTGGACCTCCATCAACCCGAGTGCACCTGGGCAAATCCTGCCCTACTTTTCTCACCACCCGAACTTCATTAAATCATTATCGAATTTGTCCAATTCAAGCAAAAAATATCGGAAAAACTCACCCGAATCGACGAAAGCCTTTATTGGGACGTTGTTGATGCGACATTCGATGTAAAGCATGTAGACCGAGCCAAAACTTTCGGGGTAATACTCCAATGCTTCCTTCATGTTTCTATCTACGATTTCAAGCCTGTATCAGCATGAGAAAATAATGAATTACTGTTAAATTGTCGCAACATTTAATTTAGGCACAAAACGGCAACTTCTAATATTCAATAAAAAGTAATTCCCAACAAACCTGATCTTCTTCTCTATGCTCTGCTGATCCTCGGCGGAGTAGTAATCAGCCGCATTTCCACGGTCCTCCATGTATCTCGGCCAAGGTGCCTCGATGGATCTCTCTGTAAAGAAATGAAGATTTGTTTATAGTAATCGTTTGTTTTGTTTATAGATTTGTGAGCATTTTCTGTTATTGTATATTAGTATCTTGTTAGTTATTCTTCTTAGAATAATTATAATAATATATAATTTTTATTAAATTATCATAAATATATTTTAATTATTATAATAAAGTATAAAATCCAGGCTAAACATCACATTAGATGTGAATATTTCTCAATATTATGTAAATCCTCACCTTGTGCTTCCATTAATAACATTTCGCCATTTGCAATGCCGTACTCTTTGAGTTTTTCTGAACGTTTAAAAATTTGGTATTAAAATAACAGTCAGATAAATAAATAAATCGATTATGAATTGTATTCAATACTGTAGAATCATTTCTTATAGACTTACTTGCATCGTTGTCCAATAAATTTCCATTAAAAAACAGAGAAATTACTGTCGCTTGCACTTTGAATTCGGCAGAGCAGAGATCTTTCAGGGCGACCAAATGCATATCTGGACTTACGTCGAAGCAGGACATTTTGTCAGAGAGAGTTGTGATAGTAACGAGCATTTTGTTTGTTGTAGAATGTCTATCAAAGCGTTGCTAGTTAATAAGTTGTAGGATGATGTTTTATGATCTACTGACTGCTTAGTGGTCTAACTGATCCAAAGATCGTGTATTGTTTATTACGAAACTGCCGATATTATTTTAAAATTATATTGCCATATTAGTATTTTATAATAAAATATAAACAAAGGATAATAAATCAACAAGGGAAAAAACAAATTTATTGTAAGTGTATTGTACACTTAATAATAATAATAATAATAATAATAATAATAATAATAATAATAATAATAATAATAATAATAATAATAATAATAATAATAATAATATAATAATAATAATAATAATAATAATAATAATAATAATAATAATAATAATAATAATAAATAATAATATAATAATAATAATAATAAATAATAATAATAATAATAATATAATAATAATAATAATAATAATACTAATAATAATAATCATAATAATAATATAATAATAATAATAATAATAAATAATAATAATAATAATAATAATAATAATAAATAATAATAATAATAATAATAATACTAATAATAATAATAATAAATAATAATAATAATAATAATAATAATAATATAATAATAATAATAATAATAAATAATAATAATAATAATAATATAATAATAATAATAATAATAATAATAATAATAATAATATAATAATAATAATAATAATAATAATAATAATAATAATAATAATAATAATAATAATAATAATTCATTTATGACGCGCCTCGTGTCTTCGCTAAATAATAATAATAAGGGACAGGCACTTTTTCTCAGATGGCGCCACATAAAAATTATTGTCAATTCGAATAACATGTAAATTTAAAGCGCCATCTATTGAATGAATGAGTCAATTATTAGCGTTATCTTTCGATTAACTTGTAAAAATAAAGCGTCATCTGTCGAATGAATGAGTCATTTATTAGTGCAATCTTTCGAAAAAAATGTAAATTTAAAAGCTCCATCTTTTGAAAAACATGTAAATTTAAAGCGCCATCTATTGAATGAATGAGTCAATTATTTGCGCCATCTTTCGATTAACTTGTAAAAATAAAGCGTCATCTCTCGAATGAATGTGTCATTTATTTGCGCCATCTTTCGAATAACATGTAAATTTAAAGCGCCATCTATTGAATGAATGGGTCAATTATTTGCGCCATCTATTGAATGAATGTGTCATTTATTTGCGCCATCTTTCGAAAAAAAATTGTAAATTTAATAGCTCTATCTTTCGAATAACATGTAAATTTAAAGCGCCATCTATTGAATGAATGAGGCAATTATTTGCGCCATCTTTCGAATAACATGTAAATTTAAAGCGCCATCTCTCGAATGAATGTGTCATTTATTTGCGCCATCTTTCGAATAACATGTAAATTTAAAGCGCCATCTATTGAATGAATGAGTCAATTATTTGCGCCATCTATTGAATGAATGTGTCAATTATTTCCGCCATCTTTCGATTAACTTGTAAAAATAAAGCGTTATCTCTCGAATGAATGTGTCATTTATTTTCGCCATCTTTCGAATAACATGTAAAAATAAAACAATATTTGTTGAATGAATGGGTTATTTGCGCCATCTTTCGAATAAAATTTAAATCGCCATCTTTCGAATAACATGTAAATTTAATCTTCATCAATCATCATCCGCTTTTTCTCAGATGGCGCCACATAAAATTTATTATTATTATATGTTACATGATTGTCATGTTACATGCTTTCCCTCAAGAATAAACTTAATAGATAATTTTTAAATCTAGAAACCAGTAATGTCAGTTAATTGCTTTCGAGTGTAAAATAATTTTCATATTATTGGAATTCAAAGAGTAAGATCACTAAAACAAAATAAATAAAATAATTTATAATGTATTTTTAAATAAAATTAAGTACGTTCGTTAAATTATAAAAAATAATACGTAATTGAGAACACGCAGTAACTAAAAATGGATTCAATTTTTAATGTTTTGTATCTCGCAAGTGTAGAGGGGAGCGCTCTATCAATCGAGAACGATCGCAGAAATTCAGAGAATGGGGATGCTAACATTTTTTTCGAAAATTGCATTTAATAATTGTCGATCAAAATTTCTGAATAACGGAAGCATTCGGCTATTAGAAAATTTGAAGCGTTTTTGCTCAACTAAACCACATTGCAATATTGGCACAATAGGACATATTGATCACGGAAAGACGACTCTGACATCGGCCATAACTAAAGTATTGGGAAAGGATGGTACGACCAAGTAAGATGAGCATTTTTATTGTTGAGTTTACAATTGAAAAAACATCTATTATGTTTACAGTTTTATAAATGAAAATTTTCTTCTTTTAGAGAAATGACCGTTACGGTCAAACTTTAATCAAATCACATATGAGGCTAAAAATTAATACTTTATCTTTAAAGATTTATGTCCTATGATCAAATTGACAAGGCACCTCAAGAAAAAGCACGAGGCATAACTATTAATGCCTGCCATCTCGAGTACATCTCAGAGAAAAGGCATTATGCCCACATTGACTGCCCAGGCCATCTGGACTTCATCAAGAACATGATCGTTGGCACCTCCCAAATGGACGGTGCCATCCTCGTAGTTGCGGCAACAGACGGGGTTATGCCCCAGACTAGGGAGCACATACTACTGGCCAAGCAGATTGGTGTCAAAGACATTGTGGTGTTTATAAACAAGGCCGATTTAGTCGACGAGGAAACGGTCGAATTGGCAGAAATGGAAGTTGCCGAGCTTCTGGACGAGGTACGATTGTTCGTAAACGAATTCTCGCAGACGTAATTACAATGCTTCGTGTTATGTTATCCAGATGGGTTACGATTCCAAGAAAGTTCCTTTTGTCTCGGGGTCGGCCTTGTGCGCCCTCCAAGGAACAAATCCCGAGCTAGGAGAGAAATCCATACTCGAGCTCGTAAACGTTCTCGACGAGAACGTGAGGCTGCCCGAACGACAAAGTACCGGCCAGTTCATCATGCCCATCAACACCGCGTTTACGGTCAAGGGAAGAGGCACGGTAGCCGTCGGGACCGTTCAACAGGGCGTGTTGAACAAGGGAGACGAGATTCGCATCGTCGGTTTGGGCAACGACTTAAAATCTCACGCGGCAGACTTGCAGGTGACTTCTAAATTCGTTTACTACTAATAACATCCGACTTTCAGAGACAAGATCGGTGTCATTGAGATTTGGTGCATCGAACTTTAGACGCCAACAAACTCAACTTTCTAATTAGTTGCTTGAATGATCTTCTTTCCTCTCCAGATCTTCCAGAAGTCTGTACAAAGAACAGTTGCAGGTGACAACGTGGGCATCCTGCTGAGAGGAGTCAAAAAGGAGCTCGTCGAGAGGGGCATGTTCCTCTGCACTGCCGATCAAAAAAAAAGCATCCCTCTCGTTCAAACGGAATGCTTTTTGGCCCGTTGTTACGTCCAACTCAAGTCGGAGGGAGGTCGGACGAGACCCATAACGAGCGGGTACAGAGGCATGATGTTCGTCGACACGTGGAACATGGACTGCTTGCTGACACTACTCCCGGACGACTCCGAAGAACTTCAGCGTGAAAACTCGGAAAGCAAAGAGGGTGATGCGATTACTAGAAAGGAAGAAACTAAAGCCAAAGAAGCGACCTCGGACGAGCCGTCGCAAAAACTTTTGGCCATGCCGGGAGACGTGACCTTCGCTAAAATCTTCCTTCGCAAACCCATGATCCTGAGGACGGGACAGAAGTTCTTCGTAAGGGAGTGCGAAAACACGTCCATAACCGGCGTAGTCACGGAGATCAGGTCGAAAGAAACGAAGCAAATAAAAGGTTTCAATTGGGAACCACCCAAGAGACATAAGCTGGTCGGTAATTGCACAACGGCCCTTAGAAAAAGAAGATCCTAACGATGAACATTTTCATGTCGTTTTTAACAATTCTAACACAATAAATCTTAATTATTATAAATCTTAATGTTTGTGTTCCTTATCAATTTTGACTGCAGGAAAATCAAGTCCATGACGTCGACGTCGTTTTAATTGGCACGTCATTAGTTGCCAGACTTGTTTACCTTTTGTAGAAACTCATGCTTCTTCACAATAGAGTTAAAAACCTTTTGGTTAGATTACCAGGCAAATTGAGTAAAAATACTGATCATACAGTACTAACGATATTAATTAATGGTACTAAACATAAAGTCAAAGCAGGGATGATGTATCCAGTTGTTATTTTTTAATGAGATTGAAACATTATCATCATCTCCACGGACAATAACGGGGTTGCCAAACACACTTTTGACCATGCTTGTTCGGATCGCTTCGATTCATTAAATAGCTTTCGATAAATTATTTTCAATCTCCATGCAAATTTACAACTGGTTTCCTTCCCTGACTACAAAATCGGATCCTCCGACACGAGATCAGGAGGACTGGAAGAATTTGGCGAGAAGCGATGCGAGAGCTTCGTCTACGTTCCCCCCTGAGTTCCTCAGCTCTTCTACCGCTTGCTCCCTCGAGAACCCGTTGTCCATGATCTGCCGGATGCTGAACTCCGGGAACGGGGAGGTTCCAGAGTTCCCTCGGGGAGTGGAGGACGTCGAGGCCCCCCCTAGCATGGCATCGTCGGCAGTTTCCATGGCGACGCAGTCTTCCTGCTGATTCTCTTCCGATTCTGTGGAGAGACAGAATGAATGGGTCGTTAACTACACTAATTTTTAAGCTGCAGTTCATTAGTGGATTACGCAGTCATTTCGTAGTGTAATAATAATAATAATGATAGTTAGTTAGGTGGTTTTAGTCGTCCAGTTTTGCCCATTTCCAGCCAATGGAAGATTCATTACCTGAGTTGTTATTCTTGCTTCTGTTGACGCCTTTCTTTGACTTTAACAAGGCCTCGGATATCTGGCGTTGTTCCTCGTCTTCCGTCAGCGATCGATTGAGTCGAGCGTGGACGGGCAAGTCCGCTTCTCCGAGGAAAGGAGTCTTGGTGTCCGAAGTTCCGATGATTAACTCGTTGTTCTTCAGGTCTATTATGCACTGCAGTCGTGGGTAGTGGAGTTTTAAATTCATTTAAACTTTAAAAAAAACTGAAATTACAAAGTCCGGGAAAATATAAATACGAAAAGAAACGAGGATCATTGCATCATATCTTTTTGATGTCACCGTCATCTACGACAGCGATGTAGATGTCAAGAAACCTAATAAACCTCAATCTCTCATCACTAAATTCTTCATTGCACGTCAAGCATCGTAACTCAAAACACATGCACGGAGACCAATCGTTGAACGAACGATTACCTGATGTCGTTTGAGCATATCCAATCCCAGCAACATGTCCATAGGCTGATCTTTGAGGATGCAGAAAGAACACTGGAGAAAGGCGACACCTATTTGTAGCTGACCTGCAACGGAAGGTCGTCAGCGGACGTCGGAAGAGTGAACGAGAATGCGCGAGCGTCGAGAAAATTAGAAAATTAAAACTCACAGAGGTGAACTTTTCCAATGATCTGTTGCACTCCGACCCCTTTGGCGACCCCCGTGAACCTCGTGTCGGCGAGCCTCATGATGTTGCATCGCTCTGCACAGGCCTGACTCATGATCGTCGTTTGGGCACCTGAACGGACAAATTATCGGTTAACTAACAATAACCATTTAACACTCAACCACACAAGATAATTATGGTGATAATTACAACTAACAGTAGTAATCAAAGATTTTAATAACTTATTAATTAAATTGTCTCGTTAATTAACTCAACTTAACCGATCTCACTGACCTGAATCTACAAATGCCTTGACTGGGTGATTGTTGACCATGCAGTCGATGTACAGCATCGAGACCTGACCGAAGCTCTCGGGGGCGTATTCCATGGCCGTCTCCATGTTGTGCTCCACGTTTTTCAACCTGGCAAAAGAAAGGCGTTCAAATGTGAGAGTTTGCTTAAGTCGCGGCCGATTGATTTATGATGATTGGCGAAGAATACCAACAACAGCAACGACAACAATGCTGAACTACTTGCTAAAATTAACCTTAACAATTGCTAATTAAAACAATTAAATTAAAACCGCAAAATGTCACCCATCTCTCCCACCTGATCTCTTCCGCGATCATCCTCTGAGCCTCAGAATCGAAGGGGTCAGAGTTCAAGAGCAGAAACTTTTCCTTCTCCTTCAGCTCTCTTTCCTTCTTCTGCTGGGCCAACACCTGACTGAACCTCTCTAAATGAAACAAAACGAACTCAATTTCTGAACTTAAAAGTAACTTAAAAACTTATATCTTAAGCAACTGTTTCGTATAGATTGACAGCTTGTCATTGTCATTATTCTCATCATCAATATCATAATCTTCTTTCAATATAATTAATTACTAATCTAATTATTTTCTACAACGAAATAATACGGAGCCCTGCAGAGTTATCGAAGTCAAGTTGTGGCCGCTTTGCATTTGAAATAAGCACACTCAGATGATACAATTGAACGGTAATCGTTGATTAAACATAACCAATTTTACTTAAAATTCAAATTCACTAACCGATTCCTAAATCTAACTTCCTCTATTTCTTGAGAACGGCTACCGAACTGAAAAACTCACCCAGGTTTCCACTGAGGAGGGCATCGGCCAAGGGCGGATTTCTCTCCTTGAGAAGGGCGAGATCGTGAGGGCTGTTGAGGATTATTTCTCTCAAGACCTGCGGATCTGCAAACTCGGAGGAGGACGCGTTGATCTGCATGCGGGAAGTGGAGGCAGAACCGGGGATGGCTATGCTGCCAAAGTCGATAAACGGAGCTGCCGAGACGAACCCGCATCGTTAATTAACTTTAATAAATAATAATAATAATAATAATAACTAATTTCTAAGGCACGGTCAAAGGAAAGATCGACCTAATTGATATTTTAATGACGAGCACAGATGAATAATAATTTGCATCTACATCTACAATGAATATTTTTCAGCACCGTTCGAGGACCCTTGACGAGGTCTTGATTGTTGTTGTTGTTGTTGTTGGGTGAGTCCTTTTTCTCCTTGTATCCTCTGCATCAGCAGCATCTCGCCGTCAACGATTTTATAATCTTTCAGCTTCTCTGGGTTAAGCAAATAGTTTCGACGAGAGATGATTGAAATAAATTGTATTTGAATTAAAGTCATCTTAATGGAATATAATATTTGAACATACCTAAGGACATGTCAAAACGATTCAAATTTACAGAATAAAATCAAACCATAATCTCCATTACCATAGGCCAATTAGTTTAATCGTGATCATCACATACTAGATGTATCATCACAATAGATCATCCAGTAATTTACGAACACCTTTATTATTTCAAATGAGCGTGGAATTTCTTTACCAACTTTTGTCATTGTCCAGTGGTCGTCCGTTGAGGAAAAGAGAGACCTGCGCAACAGGTATATTGAATTCGATGGCGCAGAGACTTTTCAGGGTTGTCAAGTCCAAATCTGGACTCACGTCAAATACGAACATTTCATCGCTAAGAGTCGTAACGGTGACAAGCATTTTCTTCTGGATCGGAGGTATAAAAGTTTCAAAATGTTGAGCGAAAAAAACTGCTCGGTGGAAACAGTCGTAGTTGAAAAAAATAGCCGAGTTATTCCAGGTCTTAGATAACAAAGCAAAACAGAAACAGTCAAAATCGACCACTCTGCTGATTGCACGTTGATTTGAGAAAAGTAATAGTAGCCACCACAATTAAGGCCGCATTAAATGTAATTGTTTACGTAAATATTTTCACAAATTTAGTCTCAATGTATTTATTCGGGTTCACAAGTGCGCATGAAAACTATGAAAGTGGTAATCTATAATAAAACGCTTCATTTGACTCAATTTATCTTAATAAAAATTTCAATTAATTTTAGTTTGATAATTTTTGTCAAAAACATTTTAAATCTTGGTTAATTAAAAACTGTTCAGCGATGCAGAACTTGCTTAACAGTTTCTTGGTGAAACTAAAATTATCTTAACTACAATATTTTTTAATTTATTCAAAAAATACGTTATTATGGTTTAATATTGTTTAAAACATTATTATCATGTTTGTACTAGTTTTTTGGGGACACTCCCAGACTCCGCAAACTGGTTTTTTTTTTTTTTAATGATCTGGGCGTATTGTTATTTTGGTTTCTGTGGAGTAGCGAACTTAGTTGAAGGCTGGACGTTGCAACGTAATTTATTAAATATTTTCCACCGGCATTAATTTAATACTCTACAGATCTGTTTTCCTTCCACTACATTTATAAAAGTTTTAATTATGTCTCAACCCTCAGAAATGCAGGAGCAACCGAGGAAGGTACATCAAAGTAAGTGTATTTACATGAATTTAATAAAGTAAGTGTATTTACATGAATTTAATAAAGTAAGTGTATTTACATGAATTTAATAAAGTAAGTGTATTTACATGAATTTAATAAAGTAAGTGTATTTACATGAATTTAATAAAGTAAGTGTATTTACATGAATTTAATAAAGTAAGTGAGTTTACATGAATTTCAGATGTTTAACACATGTTGTGCTGAAGTTACCCAATTAGTCATACTCAATTCAGTTATATATAATATTTTATTCTTTGGCTATTAACCATTGCATTTTACTATAAATTCAAGTTGCAAAGGACTTTCTTGTTTTGGGAGATGAGATGCTTGCCCACAAGATACAGGATGAAGAATGTTAGCATTATTATTGATTTATTTAATTATAATCCGAGTTGTGGGTGCTTTCAAACAAATACGTAATGATTGTGCTTGCAAATTTAATTAAACACTTCTATCATTGAAATTGAGCACACACAAGAATGTCTAGAGTGTTGCATAAATATGTAACAATGTGTATTTTCCAATAATCCAAACCTTCCGCAATTCACGATCTGCCGCATTGCAGACAACAAGAAGTACGAGTTCAACAGAGGAGAGAGACAGGTCGCGAGACAGGACGTTCCGTTCGCCATCTTGGCACAAACCGAGGAGGAATTGAAACTGCAGAGGGAGAATTTTGAGAGATTGGAGAAACTGAAGAAATTGTGGGTGAAAATCACGACGACATTGTATTGAATAGTATTGACGAAATACATAGAACATGTGAAATAGTATTGAAAAATAAATACTCCAGTGTGCGTCATGAATGACCATGAATCTCTTTAAATTCTTATTGGATATTGATGGCTTCTCACAGAAGCTTCTTGTTAATTGGAGCCATTGAAACTTTAATACTATTTTTTTTTTAATTTTTAAGTTCATTTAAAAAGACTTTAATGATATTTTTTTTTAAATTTTTAAGTTCATTTAAAAAGACTTTAATGATATTTTTTTTTTAATTTTTAAGTTCATTTAAAAAGACTTTAATGATATATTTTTTAAATTTTTAAGTTCATTTAAAAAGACTTTAATGATATTTTTTTTTTAATTTTTAAGTTCATTTAAAAAGACTTTAATGATATATTTTTTTAATTTTTAAGTTCATTTAAAAAGACTTTAATGATATTTTTTTTTTAATTTTTAAGTTCATTTAAAAAGACTTTAATGATATATTTTTTAAATTTTTAAGTTCATTTAAAAAAACTTTAATGATATTTTTTTTTTAATTTTTAAGTTCATTTAAAAAGACTTTAATGATATATTTTTTTAATTTTTAAGTTCATTTAAAAAGACTTTAATGATATATTTTTTAAATTTTTAAGTTCATTTAAAAAGACTTTAATGATATTTTTTTTTTAATTTTTAAGTTCATTTAAAAAGACTTTAATGATATATTTTTTAAATTTTTAAGTTCATTTAAAAAAACTTTAATGATATTTTTTTTTTAATTTTTAAGTTCATTTAAAAAGACTTTAATGATATATTTTTTTAATTTTTAAGTTCATTTAAAAAGACTTTAATGATATATTTTTTAAATTTTTAAGTTCATTTAAAAAGACTTTATTCTGAACTCTCCAGGGCGGAAGAGGACGCCTTGTTGGCCAAACAACTTCAGGAGAATCAGACGGCAACGTTGAAGAGAAGGAACAACAAAATGCAAGTCCAGCCTGTGGTACGATTGTATAATACATGCAATAATAATAATAATAATGATAATAATATTAATAATAATGATAATAATAATTAGTAATAATAATAATAATAGTAAATATAAAATGTTTCGTATTATTTACATCACTGAGATTGTGATTCGGTTTATTTGAAACACGTACCACACATTAAATTCTACCAACGAAATGGTTTCCTCAAATGTCATTGTTGCCTCGTGGGAATAAATTGATTCTGCTTGCAACAAATAGTCGTGCTTGCGTTTCTGAATTCACATGAAAAAACATTCGTTTACACGCAAGTACTTTGTGTCTTGTTGATCTCATTTGTAAAGACTGGTGGATGTCAAATCCTACATAATTGTCATAACTATTATTATTTTTCATAACTTTATGATTTTTATTATTAACTATAATGTTATTATTATTTTCCATAGCTTTTGTTTAATGTAATTGTCAATTTAAATTGCAAGGTTATCAGTTTCTCACAATCATTAAAAATGTTAAAATTTTTATGCAATTCTTGTGGTCTGTTGTCACATGATGATTAAGTTCCTTTGGCAGCTCAGGATGTACTGAGCTGCTTAACAAACAAACGCACGCAATAAACACACACATCAATGTAATAAATATACATCATGATAAGCACACATCGTGTAACAAACACATATCAACTGTAACAAACACATATCAACGTGAGACCATTTGAAATCTTCCTTTTTTTTGTGCTGTTAACAGAAAGATTGAATTTATGATCGGTGATTTATGGCTCACTAATGCTTAATGTTTGCAATAAGCAAAATTACTCAATTGATGTTTAACATTTTATTGAAAAACTACTGCTGCCATTAAATAAACTAAAAGATATTTTTAATTACAAAACATCAACGACCAGTTAATTGTTAAGTAATCCAATTCACCACCACCATCATCATGCAGGAAATGGTGACAGTTTCATCCACCATGGACTTCGGTGACGACCTCGAGATGAACCAACTCATCCTGGAAAAGAAAGCACTCGAGAAACAAAAGGTCAGGATTCAACAGGAGATTAAGGACCAGGTCGAGTGATTATAATAATTTGTTATAATTTAGTCATATGCTGTGGCATCTTTTTGTTATTATTATCATCATTATTATTACTACTGATATTGACATTGCGGACATTATTACAAAGGTTTTTACGTTAATTCGATAGGAACTTGCGATTCAACTGCACAACATGGAAATGAAGAAATATCTGAGGAGGGCTGATGCAAACCATTCTGAAGGTTTTGCATTAAATCACTAATAAATGTATTACCAACAAGTAGAGATATTATTATTATTATTATTATTATATTATTATTATTATTATTATTATTATTATTATTATTATTATTATTATACTTACAATTATTATTGTTATTATTATTATTAACGTTACAATTACTTACCTTTGATCACTAATCTTATTAACAGACAGAAGATCATCGCAGAAGCACATGATCAACGAAGGGTAATTAATTATTTATTCGTTGTCCATCACAAGCAGTTATATGTCCTTATCAATATTCATTTTGTATCATTCATATTCTAATGCCAACCTAATTATGATTGGTACACAATTATAACTATTTTAGAATAATATTTATAATTATGTAATTATATGTAATGATATTATATTTTATATTGTATTTTAATTATAATTAATTTGTAATTGGCCATAATTAATGACTGTTCATTCCAGCAAGCTTGGTGGAAAGGTGATCTCTCTGAGCAAGTTCAACGGGTTCGAAGTTGGAGGCGATGTGTCCGAGGAAGAGAGGAAGGAACTCATCAGGATGCAGGATGAGGTCGACCACTTATCATAACTATTACGTCATAATATAACATAACATCACCACTTAGCATAACTATAACCAATAATAATAATAATAATAATAATGTTTTAGTTGATGTTGTCATTAACAGTATTTTAAAACTATTTTTACAAAAATTTTAGAAATAAATGCAAACATAAATAATAATTAAAATAAAAATTTAACAAATAAATACAAATTTATTTGATTCCTTAATAGGAACTTGCAAGAGCCTTGCAGAAGTTTGAGGATGGGGTTAGTAAACATTATAATAGCAGTAAACATTGTAATATTATTTTAATTATTATTTTATAATATAATTAATATTATAGTGTTATTATAACAATTATTATTAAAATATTAATTATTATTATTATTAATTATTATAACAGCAACAACAATGATAAACAATGCATGCAGATGCATTGGTGATGTTTAGTGCAGATGACAACAAGCTTAACAGCTTTGATGACGATGCTGCATGATTGCATGAATATTCATTTTAAGCATTTATGTGCACGACGAGAGGTATAGAGACATACGGACTCAACAAATGCAGCGACAAACAACACTATCTTATAAAATCACATAAGATAACCACAATGATACTAAACTATTGATAGCGTGGATGCAAAAGATATTAATAGCACAGATACGAAAGATACTAATAGCGCTGATACACAAGATACTAATAGCGCTGATACACAAGATACTAATAGCGCTGATACACAAGATACTAATAGCGCCGATACAAAATGATTGCAACAGAAGACCGAATCCAGGAGGCACAAATCGTCCTTGGAGATGGAGAAGAGGGATGCAGAGTTTGCACAACTCGTGCAACAAGCAGAAACCATGCACTTGAGGGTTGGTGGTGGTGATGATGATGATGAGTGCATTCAAACACAACGTTGGCTGTGAATTTAGGATTTAATAATTTTATTTCTAACCCATGACTTTGTTTGTTATTATTTATGATGATGATGATTATCATAGATAAGCCAACTTTATAATTAAACAATTAGTTTACATTGATATTAAACTCTCTGTCATGTTTGTTGCAAGAAATGGTTATATAATTTTTATTATTATTATTATTATTAGGTCTAACTCTTTCTGTTTTTCAATATTAAAAAAATAACAATTACATCAAAAGCAGTAATAAATTAATCAATAATTATCATAATTAATATTATAGTTTGTAAACATTTTGTATAATTGTTAATTCCGTCGTAATTGCAGTAATTAATTACTAAATGATTACTTTCTCAACAAAGGAACGTCTCTCTCAAAGGGTGGCTAGAACATCCCATGATATGGCCTACATGGACCCTTGTTGCGGAGGAGGAAGGTGATGATTACGATCTTGATTGCGATGTTGTTTGTGATGTCACAATTTCATTGATGTTGGCAGCAATAATATTGTATGCGATGGAAGGTGATGATTACGATCTTGATTGCGATGTTGTTTGTGATGTCAAAATTTGATTGATGCTGGCAGCAATAACATTGAAACTTTGTGAATTGGTGGATGCCCAAAAAATAGACAAAATTGGCACAGTGTAATTATGATGATGATGATGATGAAGATGATGATGATGATGATGATGGAGAGTGGCAACAACTTAACCTGATGATCGATGATCGTTTCCAGCCATCATTCACCCGGAGTACCGTGTCACTCGAACCAGTACGTGGGAAACCCCGTCTGTCGCAGGGTCTGCCACCACCATTCGGTCTCCGCTAACAACTTCGCAACATCACCTCCTTCCAGCATCAACTCTTGCGACGACGATGCCTTCGTGCACGAATACGAGAACACCAACAGGTGGATTTGATGATGATGATGATGATTATTATTATTATTATTATTATTATTATTATTATTATTATTATTATTATTATTATTACTATGGTGGTAATGCCAAAGATTATGATGGTGAAAACAATTTAGGAAACGCAAAATAACGTTAATGTGCTTAAAACGATGTGGTTGATGCGATCGGTTATCTTATTCACAAGATCAATTGATAACTAATTATTCTATTCACAAGATCAATTGATAACTAATTATTTTATTTACAGGATCAATTCAAAGAGAGAGCGTGAGTGGTCGATTCCTTTACGCAATTGTATGCTTTGTACGAGAATCACAACATCACGAATTTATTTTTTAATTTTATCATCTACTGACTGTAATCTCAAATTGTTGACAAGTTATTTTTGACATCATTAAGATTGAGATTCAGTTCTGTTTTGATCATCATTTAGAGTGAAATTAAGTGATGCTTTTCATGGTCATTTAGAGTGAAATTAAGTCGGCATTTTAAAATCACATTAAAAATCAATTTAAACATTACATTAAAAATCAATTTAAACATTACATTAAAAATCATTTTAAACACCAATTTGCAGAAACGAGAAGTCACAGAAGCAGCAGGAAGTGATCCCCTGGAATTACGAGTCGGAATCGATCGAGGATTTCGGGGTTTTCGTGTTCGCAATCGATCGATCGATTGGAATGCAAACGCTTTTTTTCCATCTTAGTTATTAATTAGTACACCATTTGTTTTGACTCATGATGATGGTGATGGTGATGTTCTTTGAATGGTCTTGCCGGGCTGGTTTGGATGTTTTTAATCTTGTCGGAGCATGTACAAATGCAAGTGCAAATAATAATAATAATAATAATAATAATAATAATATTCATTAACATGTTGAACTTTGAACCTCATTTCACAGTTCATTGCTTTTGACCTCCCTAGGCATTCGTTCATAAAACCATGGCAATCTGAATTGTTCATCAATCGCAACCAGCCATCGGTTCAATTCATTCATTAATTCAGTCAATTCTTTCTTGACCTAATTTCTACTCTTATTGATCTTTTAATCTTTATTTTTCTGTCAGCATTTTCTGAAGTCACATCACTGACTGATGTTTGTTTTGATGAATTTTTGACTCCCTTACCAGAGATGTACTACGAGCATTTATTTTTTAATGTGTTTAATGCTGTCATCTTGCTATTACGGTTAGCGTTGCCATGACGATTAAAGTAATTAACAGAGGAAATGATCACCTTGAAATCCCAGAACTTACGACTTCAGCGTGTCGAGATTTCCTTCCCGCTTGAGTTTCTTCGGAGTTTTCGTTTTTAGGAGTTTTTAAATCTTTCAATAAACATTGTTTTTGATCGTCACGCGATGCTTAATGTTGGTCTCGTTATCGAAATTATCGACTCAATGTTATTATTATTATTATTATTATTATTATTATTATCTGCTATATGTTACCGATATGTTAATGTTAGTTTTACAGCAACAACACGTCATCGTCTCCATGACAACGAATCTTTGTGTTCCTTCAGTCAGTTCAAAAACTGCTTATCATCGTCTGCAACACCAGTCGCAATTGTTGCTCAAATTTGAAAATTGTTCGCTTTCGTCCTTTTTAAACTTGTTTTTTTTTTTAATTTTTATGCACTTTCGCACAACTTAACATTTGAACATGACAGAGATGAATAAATGTCTGTGGGTGGTGGTGTGTGTGTGTGTGTGTGCTTTTAAAAATCTTTCGAACGTAAATCCTGTTCATGTCATTGTTAAGATCATTGTTATAGGTGATGTCTTGGTCCTATTTTAATATTATTATTATTATTATTATTGTTATTGTTGTTACTATTATTAGTAATGATAGGGGCATTTGTGGTTTTAAATGTTAGTAATCTATTGCTGACACACGATACTTATTTCTATGTCACGTTTTCAGACTATTTATATTCCTTAAATTTATACCTTTCGTTAAAAACTTTAAAAGCTGATAACAAAAGATCTGTTTCACGTTTTTTGAAAGTTTCGTGTGCAATTTATGAAACAAAATCTATTTTGTGATCTAACTACATTTAACTACATGCACGTTCAGTTTAGCCTCTCAATTCCTCGCTCATCTTACGAGGCTATATCTCTTATTTGTTTTATTGCCAATCAATTATTTGTGAACCTCGATGTGTCGTCGACAAACCTTCAAACTCGAGACTCAAATGTTGCCAATGTTGACTTTCATCGAAAACTCCAAAGTTTGTAAAAGTCTACAAAGTGTTGTTGCATTGCAATCATGTTCTAAAATGTTCACTGGTGACTGCACGTCCTTCTCGTTGTTGTTCTGCGACTGCAACAAACCTTTCCGTGCACCGATGAATCATTGACGGACATCCTTAATGCTTTTCGTAGCATTAGATTTAAATTATCAACGTTGCCTGTAATTTAGACATCCGTTTTGTTTTCAACTCGTACATGGCTTGCATCAATTATATTATTTTCAAAGATACGCAGAAGAAATTTTTACAAATGCGTGCATAAAGAGATCGGATGCATTACATAAAGTTCACTTGTACTGATTAACATTAGTTAACCATTACTGTGAAGAAGCCACACTTTGGTTTAGATTCAATCCTAGTTTTTCTCGACCTTGAAATCTTGATGCGGTTCGGGAACGTTCGCTTTTAATTGGAATGCGGACATTCATTTTTGTTACGAATAATTGCAATGTTTTTGAAAACCTTTTCGATTAATTAATCAATCGTCGTTACTCTGAATTTAAAAAAGTATTAACGTCAACAGGAAGATGCATGCTCGACTCTGCGACGGAGACATTAACAAATTTAAACTAATAATTAAATTTACCCGAATGATCATTCAGACGACAATATATACTTTCATTCATCCTCGTTCGACCTAGTGCTCGTCAAAAAATCCTTTTTCTCGTTCATTTGGACTTGCTTCCATTTTGAAGATGATTTTCAGAATAAAATACAAAATGTTTAAACGGGCGTTAGAAACGTTTCAAAAGCACGACTCAACGGGAAATGTCACCGAGGTATATATTGTCGTAAAACTGCGGAATGGATGCACTGCGAGTCGTTGACGGTGCTTAGCGATTAGAAAAACTAGAACAATCAATCGTCATTCAGACCGACAATCCGTTCCTTAAGATCCCTGATAACATTTAGAAAAAATAATAATAATCGGTCAATTGACGTAACTCAAAAAAGTAATTCTACCAATTAGTTCTAAATCTTGCAAAGCCCAGGCTCCGATCGATGGAAAGCATCTTCGTGTCTGAGGAGCCACTCTTTGGCCGCCTTCCCTCCGTCGGCCGAGAAACTCCCGACGGGGTCTCCGGACTTGGGGAGAACCCTGTGGCACGGGACGAGGAGGATCGTGGGGTTCGAACTCACGGCTCGACCTACCTGCCGGCAGTGCCCTGGGGTGAGACCGCTCTTTACCGCCAGTTCCGCGTACGAAGTGGTTTTGCCCGGGGGGACTTCGGTCCTCAGGGTTTGCCAGATTTTTTGGGCAGAGGAAGCATCTGCAAATAACTGATTTTGGATCAATTGCTCTTTTTGAAAATAAGTTTGCTTGGGATTAGTTGCAGGCATGTATGCCAATTAACATAAAATATGCTCAACTTATTTAAATAAAATAAATAATCACAATTTAAAGCAGTAAAAATACTTTATACTAAAAATTGTTGATCCATGAATGAAACCAAAATGAGAGACCATTATCATAAACATGCATTACATAGTCCAGTGATACAAAATAATATTAAGATTTATATTTGAATATATTTAGTAACATGGTTTTAATAAAACAATCGTTGCATGAACTTGATCAGATCTTTAACCATTTTCCAAATTGAGATGGCAAATGGGTGGGTCGTTCAAGTCCTCGAATGACTTCTGAAAGTAATTCCTCAGCCATTTAATGCATGATATTTCAACATCTGACAAACTGTTCTCATCAGTACAGTTTGCACAGACTGCCACTCTGAAATATGAAATATAATGCATAACAAAACACTAAAATTATTGTAAATCAATCAGTCTAATTCACCCAATTTGTAAAGATAGCAATAATTATCAATAGGATCAATATAAACATCACAATAATTCTCTCTGAATTTTTTTGACAATAATAAATGTTCAAACATCTAAGACGCTTATATTAATGCTTGGAGAAAATTCGGACGCAAACGGATGCATCCGATGTTAGCAAGATCGATATAAAAGCTATTCGTTAATGCAACTTTTAATCGCCAAAATGCAATAAAATTCCCTTCAAAATGACAAGCAGTTCATACTTATCATCCGGCTCAAAGCAGC
>JAJTWR010000368.1:272500-317500 GCA_021613335.1 Whitmania pigra | reverse complement strand
TCCGCTCGAGTAGCTGTAAAAGGATCGCTGTAGATCTTCGACGTCATCGGGTTTTCCGTAATTGATGTTGCTGTACAGTCTCGAGTCTAGAAATCCTGAAATGTACTTTTGATCCGTGAAAGTAGAGTTCTGGAGGCAGTCTTTGGCAGACGAAGTAAAAGGCATTGCTGCCCTGCGATAAGAATAAGTGCTGTCAGAACCTGTTGCGTAACTCGAGTTGTAAGTTGACGAGTCCAGAATACTGGTAATGTTGGGATAGACCTGTTGTTGTTGTTGTTGTTGTTGTTGCTGAGAGGAAGAATTTGATTGGTTGACCAATCCGTAATCGGTATAGACGCCGTACCTGTCTTCGTAACACGAACTACTAGATGAGGTACTGCTGTTGTTGTGGTTGTTGTGGCTGTTAGTCTCACCGCTGGAGCATCTTACGTCCATCTCCCTCTGGCTGTTATTAGCAGGGTCGGAATCTAGTTGACCTCCGTTCAGAGAGGTCACGTTCGGGTCGTCTTTGACTTGACCTCCGTAGGGTTCTGAATAGTAATCTCCCGAGTAACCTGCCATTTCGCAATGCTCATCTGAACCGAGTCTTTCTTGTTTAAGAATCGAAGACATGGAATAGGACTCCATCAGTTGTCCTGAACACTGCCATTTCAACGAGGTATGTGTGTGTTAGACTTATATGTTCAGTGAATATCACTTACTGCCAATAATACCAATCTATTAACCATTTTAAACCCATTTAATAATCATTTAATCATTTAATCAAATTATAAAATAAGTAAACTTCAGTGAAGGCTAATTAATTGTGCTAGTTATCAAATAATTTTCTCGTTATCATGATCTATACGACTAACATCATTGTTGCTATTAATTGTGCTACTTAGTTATAATTTTCTTTATTATTATTATTATTATTATGATTTATACGACTAACATCATCATCATCATCATCATCATCGTTGCCTACCTCGTCCGACGTCATTCCATCTTGACTCGACATCGTCACCAGTGGCGTCATCCTTTTCTCCTTCTGTCTCCTATTGCAGAACCAAACTCTGACCACCTCCTTCTCCAGTTGAAGCGACTCGGCGATCCTCGTGATTTCAGCAGCCGACGGCTTCGACTGCCTGGAAAAATGATGCTCCAAGGCCCCTTTGATGGTCACTTCGATGCTCGTTCTCTTCTTTCGCTTCCTGTTTCCGCCCTGGATGGACTGCCTGTGTGACGGATGGATGGATGTCGATTAGTTCGAAGAGTTAGAAGAGTTTTTGTAATAAATAAATAAATAAATAAATAAATAAATAAACAAAGCGATTATATCGTAGCATGTACGATGAAGCGAGTTAATGGTTAGTATGATTGTTAGGTAATTAATTGTCAATACGATGAATAAATGTATATAAATGGTTTCGTACGTATTAATGAATAACGTTATATTCATAATTCAGGAATTAATCTTTGGTTCGTGCATATTAATTAATGTGACATCGCAACGACGACCGAAAGGGGAGGTGTCAAGGAATCGACTCTAGCGAATGAGAAAGAAGACCTCATTAACATTAAAATCAATCAAGTTAAATCAATCAATTAAAAATTATTAAATCTGGTTAATCACGATCATTATAAACGTTTAAAAAAATGTCCTATTAATTCATACTTAAGAAATTATTTTATGAATACATTCAGTGTAAAGTAATGAATTAGAAGCAATAACTTTTCAACATTAAACATGAAAATTTCTACCAAAGCCTTGCACCCAACCAAAAATGCAAAAAATGAAAATGAAACTGCAGAAAACCCACTCACTCACTCACTTAACCACCCAGCTACCCATCCAGGTTGAGGTACCCATCTGTTCACTCATGCATTCAATCGAATCTGGCGGGGATTTATGCAAATTTACGCGGCTATTAAAAAAAACTGGATCAGACATCATCATCATCATCATCGTCATCATCATCATCATCATCATCGGTGATTTGCATAAAGTTCTGCAAATATCCAGTCGCTAAAATTCCAAGTGCCGTGTTTCCAATGATCTTCCAAGAAGAGGAAAGTTGCCGCCGAAAGCTGAATTAGGCGCCACATAAATGGAGTATCTTCTGATCTTAACCTTTAACCCGTAACACTTTTTAATCGAACCATTTCTTACTTCAGTATGGAGTTAGCTGTTTGTCAAGATGATTAAAAAGTGAAAGGTTTCGTTTTAATTGTTTAATAAGTCGATACAAATATTTTTGAGCTCATTAGTAATAAGTCAATAGTGCCCATACAATATTAACCACATTCGCAATCTCTCACTTCGAGTAAATATTCCCCAGTATCGTAAAATACCATAAAAATAAACATAATAAATATTTTATTATTAATAATTAATTATCATTAACACTGTTATTATTCAACATTAGTTAACAACATAACACCGATAATCAAGTCAAACTATCCACTCATCCACCCTTCAAAAGAAAGAAAGCGAAAACTTTTCCTACCTATCCGTGCAGCAGAAATTTCCAATCCCGGATGACGACGATGCCGTGGCAGTTACGTCGGCCTCGTCGAGCCAATTTTGCAGCAACGGCTTCAACTTGCACATGTTCTTGAAGCTCAGTTGGAGAGCTTCGAAGCGGCAAATGGTGGTCTGCGAAAAAACGTTGCCGTAGTGGGCGCCCAGGGCCTGACCGACATCGGCTTGGGTGTAGCCGAGTTTGATCCGCCTCTGCTTGAACTGCCTGGCAAAGTGCTCCATATCGTCCGAGGACGGCTGGCAAGAAACGCCGCCGGTGGCACCGCTGGTCGAGTCGCTGTCTTCGGTGTTCTCGCTCCCGGCCACTCCGAAAACCTCGCTGTTCTGCGAGTCCGGCAGGGGCTGAGGGTGGTAAGATTCCTGGCCGCCGGATAGGCTCGAGTTTGGCTCGTCTACGATGTCGGTCTTTGAATTCTGACAGTCGTTCGAGGCGTTGTAATTCGGCCCCGGGAGATAACCCCCGGTCGTCCGCCAAGGATCGCCGAGCGGTATGAACTGAGCCGGTGGCTGAACGATGCCGACGGCTAGCTGGAAATCGTCGACCGACGGCTGATGAAGCTGCTGGAAGCCGTCGTAACAGTTCGGTTTGTAGCCGGTCGGATGGTGCAACGGGGCGAGGAAGCTAGGGTAGGAAGGCATAGGGACGTTCATGGCGTTGTGGTAAAGGGTCGAGTTGCCCCTTTGACGGAATTGTTGTCCGAGGTTGTAGTTTGTAGTTTGCGAATAGGGCTGGAGTGTAAAGAGGTGAGATTCTTTCGGATCAGACGCCGCCGGAGATGCCGGTGCCGATGAACTTGCCTCCTTCGGCTGCGTGGAGACCGGGAGAGCGCCGTTGTCCGTGAAGAATTGGTTGAAAGATGGAAATTTGATTTTTTGACCTGCTGAGCAAATCGATTTTTGATGATTTATTTAAAAAGCAGGTTTTTGGAAATAAAAGTGAACAAAGAAAAGTATTTATAGGTTTATTGATTTTAATTAAATTTAATGACTTCAATAATATATATATATATATATGTATAGTTAATATTTCATCAGTAATTGATAACGAGTTAACTAATGAACATTGCACCAACCTACAGTTATTGCGTCCATCTTGGATATGCCTTCATGTGTCTCTGTTATAAAAGTATGACTTTATAATCATTTAATTGTAGGTAATTTGTAATAAAATATCTTTAATATTCGATGTTTTCAAACTAATTGATAATTAAATGGGTAGCAATTGGTAAGTTGGTAATAATTAGTAAATTATTCTAAATTATTGAATGCATATATTGTAACAAAAGTTATTTTTTTAGCAATAATTTGGAAGCCTTGTTTGTCGCATTAATCAGAAATCTACCATGTCAATCATGACAATCATCATCATCATCATATTTAGGTCATCATTATTATCATCAACGCTCGATTAACCTTTAAAATTTACATCTAACAAATAATTCTAATTACCCTCAAATAGAAGGATTAAGAACATCAATTTTTGGTTAAGGAAACATGGTTTCTATGATGATGATAAGGATAATAATAATAATAATGATGATGATAGTGATGAAGGTGTAGTAGATGACTATAGTAATGGTGATGATAGTGATGTCGAAAAGGGATCAAGAATAAATCCTCAATGATGACATCGACTGTTTTTCTAAGTTTAGTTATTTTTTTAAACCCACCTTTAATTGAATTTGTAGACGTAAAAAGCAAAATATTGACGTTAGTTAATCCAAGGTTTCAAGTTTCAAGAAAGGAAACAATTTGACAACAAATCCGCCACAATTCAAAAAAATTGCCGTGGAATTGACAAACAGAAATGTTCTTGTCTTCTGAAGCTTCTGTAGTCGGTGTGGTAGCGACCGCTTTGACGTTCAAACGAGTTCGATAAACGTCAACACACGATTGCAGGCGACATGAGCGTCCGTTGCCAAGCTTTTATATCGAATTGGAATGAAGGTACTGTTCACGTGTGCACAACATGCGATTGGATGGATGAGTGAGTGAGTGAGTGAGTGAGTGTGAGTGAGTGAGTGAGTGAGTGAGTGAGTGAGTGAGTGAGTGAGTGAGTGAGTGAGTGAGTGAGTGAGTGAGTGAGTGAGTGAGTGAGTGAGTGAGTTAAAACTGTTAAAACATTAAAAGTCTAAAAGTCTAGATTGGATTAAAAAATATTTGACGCAATAATTCCAAAACAAGAACCGAACTACAAGGATCTTTTGTGCAGAAATAAATCGTGCTTTTGGCACATACAGACACACAGACACACAGACACACAGTCACACAGTCACACAGTCACACAGTCACACAGTCACACAGTCACACAGTCACACAGTCACACAGACACACAGACACACAGACACACAGTCACACAGCAGGTCGAGACGAAGGAACAGGAAACAGTCGTGCGAAATGTTCGTTCACTTCATCCTCGCTTCGATTCGTAATTTGATTTGAAATCCCATGGATTTGAAAGTGTCCCTTCCTGCTTCTCTTCCTCCTTTGTACGTATTTGTATCTGTACTGCTCTGTTTGTCTCTGTATTGCTCTGTTTGCCTCTGTGCTGCTCTGTTTGCCTCTGTGCTGCTCTGTTTGCCTCTGTATGCTACTGTTTGACTACTCTATGCTTATGTAAGCTTAATTTCATCGAGGCAAATAAACGCTTGAAATGTGGAAGTTTGAGGAATATTTTCTTCATTCTTACATTTAATTGTAACTTCATTTATATAGCGCCATATGCATAGCGTCAGAGGCGCTTCTTGCAACCACTTATATAGTGATAGTTTTGTACTTAATTAATCACTCACATGTTCATTCATTCGTATGTTCATTCACCAGCCGTTCAATGACACAAATTTCTTCATTCAATAAATTCTAAATCATTAAATAGTTTTTAAAGGCTTAACTTATAAGCATTGAGCTTTTATTTACAGTTTAGCCATACCTATTTACAATTTAATCTTAATAGCTTACCACAATTATTTACCATTTAAACATAATTATTTCACATTTAACCATACTTATTATATATTTAACCACACATTTTATATAATTAGCCATGCTTTTTACTCATAAGTAATAATAATAATAATAATAATAATAATAATAATTTATTTACCATCAACTCGAAGGGAACAGTTCATTCGGGTTGGACATCAACTTTATAGCGTGAATTTGTCATTTATAGTATTTTATTCATTCTAAACTATTACCATTATTATTATTATTATTACCATTATTATTATTATTACCATTATTATTATTATTATTACCATTATTATTATTATTATTACCATTATTATTATTATTATTACCATTATTATTATTATTATTACCATTATTATTGCTAGATTGGTTGTAAACCAGTCTGGATTTATTGATGTCAAAAGCTGAAATTAATGACTTCAAGTTATTCGTAAGCACAGATGTCACGCTTCTATGGCACCGCCCCCATCTCGATGACGGACAGGTGAGCTGACATTTTATTGGTGGATTTAAGTTTGAATTTTAAACTTGCTCAACTTTTTATTGGTCCGACATGAAACGACTGGACGAATCACAGTAATTGTTGCCGATGTCGTTACGAAGAAGTTCTCGTGAGTTATTTTTATGTCAATAAATCAATTTTAAAGTATTTTTATTGACGACGAATTGAGTAATTTTTTAATATTTTACATTTCATTCTAAAAACAACACATAAAACATCGGAATGAACGAGAAACAAACAAAAAAGGAGAAAAATAGGGAGTTCGAGGCTGTCGTATTTTTTTTATTTTTCACTCTTAATGATTTCACCTTGAATGCCGTCGTTACTATCATCATCATTATCATCATCATCACCGTCATCATCATCATCATCATCCTCTTCCTCATTAAATTCCTCATCATCATCATCAACTAACACTGACGTAGCCACTGCTGCAGGTGGTAAGAATGCGAAGATGATCCTTTCGACTATGACGTTGACGATTAAAACGAGAAGAATAATTTATGTTAATTAGATCAATAGTCTGACATAATAATAATAATAAACATTGAAATAATAATTAACTAAATTTAATGCTTAACCGCGACAGAATTAAGAACTGTTTCTAGCCGGGAATTCCAGTTTCACCTTCATTCTCAAAGTCCCGCGGAGAACCACGCAGGAGTAAAGATTCGGCCTCTGGTGTAGCTCATTAGCTATGCAAATCACATGCGCATATTAATTAGGCAATCGCCTGGTACGACGACTTCATCGAGAACTCACGGACGTACCGTTATCGTCACAGCGACCGTTACCGCAGACGCCGATGTAGCTGGAGTGGCCGTTACTACAAATGCCGGTGTAGCAACGACGTTGTTGCCTTTGCCAGGTGACAGAAGTGAAAGCAACTGATAATCGCTTTGTGTCTTTGTGGGTATCATTTATACTTTGTGCTAATTATTTCACGATACCGCTGACTAGCATACTGTAATAAGAATGATAAAATGCCAATTAATTGAATTAAATCAATGAATTAAATAATAATTAATGATAATAACAATAATGATAATAATAATAATGTATTATTACTAATCGTCTGCATTCTTGGTTAGCGTCGTGGGTGGCTGGGCATTTCCAGAGGCACGCGCCACCTATTGACGATGTCAATGCGAATCGCAAGTATCCCGTTACTAGGCAACCTATTGGACAGGTATCCGACGCAGGCAGGTGGCTGTAATCAGGTAGACGAAGACGATACTGATGGAGATGATGATGAAGAGGAGGAGGAGGAATAAATTATCATCATCATGATCTCCAAGAACAGCAGTAATGATGATGATGAAGAAGATGATGATGATTGCGCCTCAGAAGAAATTACCTGCATTAATGAGCCAACGACCTGATTCAACGAATCGTCTCACTCTGCTGGTTTTTATGGAATAAATTTTATCTATCACTGCACATCCATCCACCCACTCATCCATTCACCCACTCATCCATCCACCCATCCATCCGTCCATTCAACCATCCATCCATCTATCCACCGTCCATTCATCCATTTGTCCACCCGCTCATCTATATCATCTCATCAATATCCATCAATTCATCATCCTGAAGGCATTGATTCAACCAATGATGACCGATCGATAACCGACGACGAATAAATTATGCTAATCACCACCCTGCAATCGGGTACTCGACTAACGATCTTCTGTTCGTGTAATGTTTTATATTACGACGACAACAACAGCATCAGCGTCGCCTTCATCACCGCCATCATCATCATAATAATAATAATCATCATCATCACCACCACCATCATCATTATCATCATCATCTTCGTCTTCAGCATCACCATCATATCGTTTCAGTTCCCCTCATAATAGGTGTGTCTCATTCCTAATCACGCGTCCAGAAACAATGTGGACTGTGTCAAAGGTCACGCCACTTACCTGGATGAACGGATGGAATGATGACGGAGGCACGTACGGACGGATGGGTGGATGGAAAGTCGGAGTAAGGATTATCATGACCGGCGAAAGGTATTTTGATGATTCAGCGAAGGTATGATCGAAGAAACGAGAAAGACTCGTCGATTGAAAGATTGGAACAGAAATCGATTGAACGAACGATTGAAGATCAACCAGATTAACAATAGATAGTCTCACGATAAAACCAATCTTTAAAATTTTCAACCGTCAAACTTCCGTCCACTTGTGCCAATGTTGCAGGAAGCCGAGAGGTTTTGTAGAAACGAGAGAACTCGAGATAGGGGAACTCGAACCATTGTCAGTTCAATTTTTTTCTCAATGAGTTGGCCTCGGGTGTCATGGGAACGGTAGTTTTGTTTGTCCGTTTGTTTGTATGCTTGCTTGTATGTTTGCCTGTCTGTTTGATTGTCTGCTTGTTTGTTTGTTTGTATGTATGTCTGTTTGGAGGATTCGAGCGAAAACACAAAAAGAAGTCGTAAAAAAAACCAAGCTAAATAATAATTAAATAATTAATTAAATAATAAATTAAATAATAATTAAATAATTAATTAGTTACTTAGGATGAAAACATGATTCTTGAAAATAAAGTAATCTTTTCTTAGTATTATGAGCCATTTTTTAAATGATCCTATTAGGTTAATCTCTCCACACGCCGATACAGTTTAGAGGTTTAACGGCACAATTCGTTGGCATGGCAACCGATGTTTACAACGACGAAGGCCACGTCAGGCGACGACACCTATCCTGGATATCTTTGACGGCGGTGACGTCATCTCGAGACTTTTGTAGGAATCCTGTAATCTGGTCAGAGAATCGAGACTCGAGTCGAAGTGGAACGTCTCCATGCCATCGACCCCGATGTAATGGTGGAGGTGAGCCTGTAAAAGGAGGAGGAGCCAATGAGTTTAGGTGGGTGTCGTTAAAAGGGCAATAATAATAATAATAATAATAATAATAATAATTACGGACTAAAATATCATAAAAAAAAAAATAGAGCAATAATAGAAGATTAAAACGTCGGAGTAAAAGGCACAAGGATTCGTTTGTTAGGATGCTCATTTCACTCGGTTCCCACCTTTCTGCTGTAGAGTTTGACGAAGCCGTCTTTCAGTTGGCTGAAGTTTCTCCAGATGCAGCTGTTGTTGGCAACGACCAATAGGGAATAGGGGTGGCCGTACGGGGGAACGGAACACATGCCTACTTTCCACCCCTCGGCGTTCCAACCGACGAATCGCAAACTCGGCTTCAACCTGGTAAAAGCGTAACGTCCGATCAAACGCAGGCCGAATTTGCAACGTCGTATTTGTAAAAGTCACGTGATTCTATAAATTCAGAATCTCAAACGTCTCGAACGCCATCTAACTAATCTTTATGCTAAATTGGAATAATTTCATAATTTTAATTCTTTAATTTATATTCAGCAACAAAGAGCTCTAAACTATCCAATAAGAGTGAACTTAGCAGGACCCGGATTCACGATCGGTCACCTGTCGATGTTCCTTCTTACGTCCGAGAGATCCACGGTCCCCCTCGTCATGAGTGCACAGGCGAGGTAGGTGCCCAGTTTCGGTTCGCCCTTTATCATCTGGTGGTCTGAGGAGAACGCGTCGCTGAACATGTTGTCCAATCTATAAAGGAATTAATAATAATAATAATAATATAATAATAATAATAATAATAATAATAATAATAATAATAATAATTAGGCAGTGAAGGGAATGCGTGTAAGATAATCATCCATTCATTCTCCATCTACCAATTCCTAAATGCTTATTCCTTTGCAGTGATGCAATGAAATGGCCATGTAAAGCCAAGATGACAGATGTAAATATTTCCTTTATTATTTGTTGATCTGTTTTTTTTTTCTAGAAAGAATCAACATCAGGCGTGCAGGTTAGCCGAATGGGTTACGTGCCTGCACAGGGCGGTAATGGCAACGGTCGTAATGTGTCGTGTTCGAAACCCAGCCTGCACTGCCACCAGCGCCCTTGGGAAGGAGCGCTATATAAATGGTCACAAGAAGCACCTCTGACCCTATGCATGTGGCGCTATATAAATGAAGTTGCAATTACAATTATCGGGGTGACCTTCGTGAGACGAGGTTCATGTCGGTGAGGCAGTACAGAGGCGATTGGCTGGCCATTAAGTAGTGCATGCTGGGAAACGGAACGAGATTCGTCGTTATTTCGTTGAGGTCGACGTTAAGGTCACCCTCGAATCTCGACGAACTGAAGAAATAAAAAAATAAAAATAAAATATTAGATAGTTATTTAACAAACATTTAAAAGTCATAATTAATGGTAGACAGATAAGCAATAGAAACATACCTAGTCAGATTCAAGAGCAGATTAGCCACGATGTTATTCATGGCGTCGAAAGGCTTACTTCCGGAAGCTTCCCCCGGTTCGGACATCTTAGCGCCCCCCCTGTCGGAAAGGGCGGAACCCGTTTTGACCCCAGAATAATAAGTCCTTTTTCCGGATTTCTCAGGAGGACGACTTTGCAAAATTTTCGAGTATATTCCCAAGAGGGCCTGGAAATTATGAGAACAAGTAAAAAAGAAGTTCAAAGGTCGCAGGAGGACGGGTCGTCGAAGGTCAACCTGATTCTCGAGAGGTAGAACGCAGTCCGCATGGTCGGTCAGCTGTTCGAGGGCCAAAACGCTGTTATAGGGCGAGGTGATCACGTCGTCGTCGTCCGACGGAAAGACCGGAACAGAAAACCTATCGTCATCATCACCGCCTTTATCATCATCATCATCATCGTCACCATCATCATCATTACCAGCGCTTTACTTAAATACTAATATTTAAAAAAAAAAAACAATCATAATATTGCATCATTAAAACCGCTTCTGTTACCGTGGCGATAACCGATGCCACCCCAATGACTACGTAGCAATCATCGACCTGAAAACTTCGGGGTATTCGTCCTCCAACATTTTCAAAACGAAAGTCCCGAGGCCAGATCCTGTCCCTGAAATGGAAATCGAATTGCTTATAAAAACTATTGATGATGACAAAGTCAATGGTGACGGTGACATTGACAATGTTGACAATAATAACGTTGGTAATGATGACGACGATGATGACGATGATGATGACGATGATAACGATGACGACAGCATTCCGAGTACCTCCTCCCATGGAATGCAGAACGAAGAAGCACTGAAGGCAGTCGCAGCACTCGGTTGCCTTCCTGACGACCTCTCGTATTTCGTCCTCGAACTTCCGGCCGTACTCGTGGTGGCCCACAGCCCTGGGGAGGATCATCGCTATCGTCAGTTCGTCGTCGTCGTCAGTGTCACGACCGTCGAGAGTGTAATTAATAGTTGCCAATAGTATTTATGAAGTTATTAATTACTAATAGTATTTATGAAATTATTAATTGTAATAAATTGTGATAGTTAATTGTGATAATAAAGAATGGATAATCATCTTCATTAATTAATTGTAATTATTATCGATTGACTGATTATAATAATTAATTATTAATTATACCAGTTATTTCCAGACCCTGACACGTCCGTGACCAGTTGTTGATGGTGAAAGAGGTCCTTCATTGGTCCCTTCATAATCTGGGAGACCACACCCTCCTCCATGTCAATCAAAACTGCCTGCATAATTAATCCAAGCAAAATAAATAAATTGTAAATAAATTAAAGAAACGATCATATTATGCAAGTGGTTCGTACAGCTTGAAACTGCAGGAACGTTCAAGTGTTGCATTCCAGGCATGGTTTTAAGTTTCCTCGGAACAAGTATTATTCAAATGAATCCGTCTCTATAAGAATCGACGAGTTGATAAACAAATTGCCAACATGAACTGCTTGCAATCCTGCTTTAAGTTTTAATGAGAACTGAATAATTGCGAGAACCGAATAACGATGTGAACTGAATAATGATAGTTTAAACTGAATAATGATGATTTAAACTGAATAATGATAATTTAAACTGAATAATGATAATTTAAACTGAATAATGATAATTTAAACTGAATAGTGATAACTGAATAAAGGGTCGTAAAATTCGAGACGAACCCTAGCTCTGAGTTTGTCGACCTTGATTCTGCCACCCTTCGTGGCAGTTTCCGAGCTCCCCGCATTCGTGAAGAAACTGCCCAGTGCTTCGTCGTACACGCAATCCTGCAAGTGATGATGATGCAACGATGCGTGCTCGATTTCAAGACAAACGATAACAAAGTTCAATATTAAAAACATCTCGAAAATTGAAATCTTACTGAAATCAAAATAACATAAATGTAAACATTAAATAATACAACAGAGGGCTAGCTGTCTACTATGTAGACCTGGTGGCAGGTAAATTATGTTAAATAAAGAGTTTATAATTAATTAGCACATATTAATTTCTGTTATTAGACTAATAATCAAACATAACATGATTAATCAAAAATTATGACAAACAGTAAAATTATTTCTCATCACCTTGTTGGTACTTGCATGTTCCCTCAGTGCCAGATCCCAAAATCTGCAGCCTATCTGATTTCCACATTGACCAACTATACAGATAATCAGCAAGTAAATAAAAATTCAAATTTTCAAAAGTGCTGCAAGCATTTGTAAGCAAGATGTCCAAGAAAAACAATTTTTGAGTCTGTAATCATTATCCTTAAAATAAAATCAATATTCTGGTTAATAAATATTCAAAGGCTTTACGTCTTGAGAATAAAACTATAGCATTAAGCACGACCTGCAAGTGAAACCTAGTTTGGCGTCCGTAGATACCGAGCAAATGAAACTAACAATAACCTTGGATTACAATCGACTGTGCCATTTGATTTAAAATATTGAGTCAAATGACTTTTTGAATTTAAAATCAGTCGTCTAACTGATTACGAACGAATTCCCAGCACTGAGCCGCACATATCATCTCGGTACGGTGTCCCGGTTATTTCGTGTTTACATTTTCTAGTTTCAAAAATATCACATAATTTTAAAATATTATCTGAGGTTGTTCTAAAACAAATTTAATTTTTATTAAATTTAAAGTTATTTAAAACTAAAACGCATTTATATTTTTATTATACGTATTTCTGCATTCACATTCTCAACCGTACTTTAGATTGAAAACAAACAAAAGTATCTGGCGCGAAAGCCTTTGTCACGTTCCGAGTTCTCACGGCTTGGACCAACGTTCGACGTAAAACTGCTCCGAAATGAACAGACAACGAAGATTCCAGGACGACTTTGCTCCGTCGAATTGCAGAATCCCAGGCAGGGGTGACGAATACGACTACAACAACAGTAGGACCCAGAACTACAGCCTCGGGACGAGTTACAACAACGACTTCGCACAATCAAACGATTATCAGCTGAATGGCTACAATTACAGTCAATACAACCAAGGTCCAAGCGGCCACAACCCTAGGTACAGTGGCGACAGCAGCAAGGCGTACAGTGATCTCATGAACTGTGATGCAAACTATGATTGCATTGGAAACTACACAAGTAGAAACAGCAATAGAAGTGGAAACTTTCAGGACGCCTCGTTTCAATCTTCAGCCTTTGGCGGTCCTTCGGATAGTCTGCCCGATTATCAGGATGTCGTCAGGAGCTCTGGATTGGATTGCTCGAAGCCACCCAACAGGTCATCGTGGGGCAGTATGGGAGGTTTGTAATTATCGATACGATTTAGTAACGAATTGCGTCAAGATGTGATAAGTTTCTAGATTGTCTTCTTTATTGGGTTGCTTGTTCGAACACAAAGTTTAAAATTACATACACAGTACATTAACACCTGACGTGGTATATTAATATTAATCTTAAAAGAAGATTAAACATCTATTAGAATCATCGGATGAAACAAGAAAGAGGAATTATCCAGATGAAAATCACAGCTGGGGAAGAGACACGACGAAACAGAAGCGCATCGATTCGGATTCCGTGCCTCTCGACGTACGTCTTAATTTAATTTTAATTTATTATAATTTGCCGCTGCAATGTTGCAGGCGTTAAGTCTCGCCATTTTACCAATAAGCGTGATGTATTAATATTAATGATGGTAATATTTATGCTTGACTATTTATAAGTGTGATGTATTAATATTAATGATGTTAATATTTATGCTTAACTATTTGCATGCAGAATTAATTAATAATTATCCACAGTTGACCCGACCTCAGCGCCAAGACACGACAACCCAAAAACTTCTCGCCTGCAAAGTCTGCGACATGACTTTCGATGACATCGAGGTAGTTGATAAAGACGTGTTTATGTTAATATTTTAAGTAAATATCGTCGCTTGAACTTTTGGAATATTCTTTAATTCTACAGAGGAGTCGAATTAATTAATGGTTTGGTTTTATCATTTAAATCCTCTTTTAATTCATTTCCCTAAATGTGTCCAGCACTTCGGCTAAGCTCCAAATAATATATTAATTCCAAGTAATATATTAATCCCATTGTAATATATTAATTCCATTACATTTATTCTTTTTCCCCAGATGTTTCAAGTTCATGCAAACACCATGCTTCACATAAACAATGCAGCATTGGCAGTAGAAAAGACCTTCGCCAAAGCCAGGCCCGCGAGTCTCGTCGCAAATTTGCTGCCGGCTCAGAAAAGCCTCCTCGGCCCCGTTCCGAACAGGTCGCCCCTCGACAGGAACTCTTTCGGAAACGTCCCGAACAACCAAAAGAATGTTTCGAATCCGTTCGTCAAACGGAGCCCTCAAATTTCTACTCAGGGCAATGCGACCGATTACGACGATCGAACGGGATTCATCAAGCCTCTCCTGATTTATCCTGCCAACAACAACAACAACCGGCAGAGAAACAACAAGCAGACGACGGGCCCCAACCAGAACGTTCGATTCAAGTCGGAACAACCTCCGCAACCGGACCGTGCGAAGTTCAAGTCGGTCATTGACTTATTCTGCTTTCAAAACGCCGTCAATCGACGAATTTTCGTTTCAGGCCCAGGAACGGTTTCGGCAGCAACAACGCGTTTCGACCGCAGTCTTTTCCTCAGAAAACTTTCCAGAAGGAGCAGTCGAAGTGGAAAAAGGTCGGTCAAGGATTTGTTTTCTTCTTTCTGCCGTCAGTACATTAGGATGCTTTTCTGACATTTTAGTTTGTCCAGAACACTGCCAATTTTGTGAGCGGTTTTTGTTGCATAATTAAATTGATATCTTGCTTCTCATTTTTTAAGGTAAAGGGTAGAGATGAGGTTAAAGTGAAAAAATTGATAAAACAGGGAGATTTCAAGAAAGAAAGTCAAGTCCTCCCGAAACCCACTGGGAAATCCTTGGCCAAGCAGGCCGACGGAGTGAAAGTCGAATCGGAGGCAACCAGTTCAAAACCCGACTCGAGCAGCCTCCTCTTCGCAGCAGAAGCAAAGAGCGAACCTGAAATCGTCGCACTCGAATACGAAGATAACATGGTCAGTCAATTATTCCATCTTTGTGGGCGCTGACAAGTTTTCAAGTTTGGCCTCCATTTGTTGTCAGGACATCGAACTGAACTTCAAACCTTCCTTGTCGACTTCGAAAGTCTGCGACACCTCTTTCGACGATCTCGAAACGGTGGAAAGCGCAAAGGAATCCGAAGTAATGAGTCGAACTATCATCGATCCCGAAGGCGAAGATGCCAAGACAGGAGAGGGTAAAGACAAAGATGTACTACTGGGTTAGATAAGCATTTTGCAAACAATTGGTAGCAAATAATTATTTAATCAGTTATAATTTGTAATGCTTCTTAAATGCAACCAAAATCACTCCTATAAGATTAGTTTTGCTGTTAGTTATTAAGAATTGATTAATACTGATTAATTAAAGAATGTCATTATAAAATGGTGCATAATAGTGAGAAATAGTTGCCATAACATTTATTAATACAAAGTCCTCGATACTTGTTTGGATTCAATTCAAACTATTTGACATCTCGTCGTAATTAATCTAGGTCAGGAATATGTCGTGTCAGTAACCGGGTTCTTCTGCAAGTTATGCAGTAAGTTCTACAACAAAGAATCCATGGCTAAGATTGACCATTGCAGATCTGATCAGCACATAAAAAATTATAGAAAGGTAAGGATCATTAAAGAATTTGCAAATCACAATTATTAGTTGGTAACTTAAACTATCAATCGCCCATTAGGTATTGTAATTTATTAATTTATTAGAGAGGTATTTGGTAAATCATTAATATGAATTAACCCATAAAGTTATCCAGAATACTTTTATCTTATTGTACATCAGGTAATTTTGTTTGTAGTCATTATAACTGTTGTACATATTTATTTATATTCAATGTGTGAAAAACTAACAACTATTTTGAGATCTCATCTCTTATATAAGATTTCTTGTTCGTTATTCATACTAAGGCTATCCTTGTCCGGTTACTCCCGTGTGAATGTTTGATTAATATTTTTATATAAAACATGCATGGCCATAGTTAATTGTCTTTTGTTGAAACGTCTAACAGGTCCATCCCGAATCCAAAGATGGCCGTAGTTCTCAAGATACCCTCCCGTAGATTGTTATCTTGATTGTTTCTTACAATTACAGAATTTGTTTGTTAATACAGTTTGTATCCAGAAAACTTTTCTGTTTCGTCTCAAAGTTCGGCACTTTGATTTTATTATAGCTATGAAACCTTCGTTGTGGAAATTAATCGGACTGGTAGTAATCGGCAGAAGAGTTCATTGCAGAGGATGAATCAATCGATTGGAGATCTTGGAAGTTTTATCATCGTGTCCAACATTTCTTTGGTACTGGCATGATCTTGTCTTATCTTTTCATCTTCTGTGCCTTAAGCTTTTTTACTTCCAAATTCTGGATACATTAAGATGTTGAATTTTTTGAAAATAAGCTTCTCACTTCTCTCAAAAGAAATCCATTGTCCTGAACATTGTACTGGCTAGAAAGAATGAAGTCCGAAGGCTGCTTGCGACTTGCTCGTGGAGATCGAGCACTGGTGTTTCTTGGAGATTCTCAATGTTTATGGAATCGTCACAGCTATTGTAGGAGTGGTTTATTGCTCGATGTAGCTTCCAGAAAGCTCTTCTGCATGTCTCCACAACCAGCCCAATCTGCCTCGGAGTGCACTCCAACGTTTTGCTCCATTTTTGCTCGAGGGAGGGAGCCTCATTTTCAAGCATTTCAGCCATTTCCCTCTGCCATTGACCCCTACCTCTAAGCAGCAATCCTGTTTCAACAGCTTTGCTAAGGGAAAGGAGACTGGCATTAAAGAGGTGGAGGATTTCACTGGCATCTTCTCTTGACATGGTGTCGACGAGGAGACATCCTACGTTCCCCAAACCCACGATTCTGATGTAGACGACCCCGTGAAGCTCTTCCGTGCGAATCGACTCGAGGCGTCCCACGTCCGACGGAGCCAAAAATTGGCTGAACGAGGAGCCCACGGTACCACCGACTTCCAGATGAATGGCTTTCATCTTCTCCAGGCCTATTCTGTCTATGGCTACTATGCCTTTTTCCAAAAGAAAGCTTTTGATTCTCGGATGAATTACCTTCTGGCATAATATGACGTCCACTTTGATCCGACCGACCAAAGATGCCACATGACCTAGAATTACTTCCAGAGAAGCTCTCTCGATTAAGTCGATGTCCGTCACCTCGATTGAAATCTCCAGCTCGTCGTGGTCGTGATTCGTCAGGGAACATTCGTACGTGGCCGCGATCGGATGTCGTTTCTGCCGTAACGTGTCGAAATCTTTTAGAGAATTTTCACTTAATTCTATCAGGACCCCATCTAAAATGTCCACTCTTGAAGGAAGAATGCCAACATTTATGACATGATGAAGTCTGACCATGTAATTGTTTCCTCTGCTGTTTTGCCTTGAAGCATATTTTAGAAAATACTCTACGATCTTAACTTTCAGAATGTCCACAGCGTCTTTGTCCATTGCTAAATTGTTTGATTTTGGGTCGACTATGCTGTTCGTAAGACCCATGATGTGGCTGAGCGTGCCTACGTCCATGTTAACTTTAGATTTACAGTTATTGCTTTTTAGGTACTCCGTGCAATGACTTATCATCATGTCAAAAATTTCGGAGGCCAGGCATCTGGGTATCTCAGTCTTCAGACAATCCTTAAGACAACAAATTTGTTTATCAAATCAAATAAAGTCTTTGAAATTAATTATTTAAAAATCAACAATGGACAAGAGCATCCAATGCCCTTTAACGAACAATAGTTGGTAAAAGTAAAAAAGCCCAAGTTAAATTGTAACTAGAACTTTACAACAAAATTTAAAAAAAAAAGGCTCACCAAAATCAGACTGCAAGCTAGAAATGATGTTGACCATCCACCATCCTGGTACAATTTTGTGTGTCTGATGAGGGCAGCTTGCACGAACTTGACAGCAACATCGGAGCTCTGAAATTCTGGCAAAATTCGCGAGCTAACAGTGGATATGATGTTCTCGCCTCCAACTCCGTTGTACATCATCTTCGGTCTGCCTGCAACGCCGAGCCCGGAGGAAACAAAAGACTCAAAATTCTTCAAACATTTTACGCTGTTTTCCGATTCGATAGTCATTTCACAGATGCGTTGGAGATTCATCATCCCATCGCTTTATTTACGTGCCCATCAACAAATCGCTCTCCAAGGTGACGCTAAATAACCGCGGCAACTAAGTCCAGTTTTAGTTGCAATAAATTTGTTGGATTAATCGACAACTAACAGATCGTTAATACATGAAAATTTTATTTCACCAACGAAAGCGTCTAAGAAATACTGTTTATCTCAAAAGCACCGGCAAAGGCTACTTTTTAAGAAAGTATATATTTCTCAGGGCATCACGGCCCTCCGGTGCGGTACAAGTGGATTTGAGAAGACCCGGGGCACATTCCTTGATCAACTTGATGAGCTTTCCACTCGACATTAGCTTTTCAACGTCTTCTCCACCGCCGACGAACTTACCATTGATAAAAACCCTAGGCACCTGGAATATTTACGAACGATAATAATAATGTAATGTTATGTATAATGTATTCGTATATTATTCTGTCAATTAGCTACTAGACTAATACTACTAAAAGTACCAATACTACTTTTTTAAGAAACAGAACGAATGTAGCGCACAGCAACCGGATAAATCACACAACTTATGCAGAATAGCAAATACAGCAAAAACCCGATTCGCTACCGTATTGGCACCAGTCATTTTTCCGAGCGTGTCTTGTATTTCTTGTCCGTTCATTTTGTCCGTGAGACTTATGGCGCAGTAAGGCATGGCGATCTTATCAAAGACTTTCTTCACTCTGGCACAGAATGGACAAGTGTCCTTCACGAACATAACGATGCAACTCTCCTGGGTTACTCGTTTGACGAATTCTTCACAAGCTTCTTTCTTGCAGAGTTCTTTGGATTGGAATCCTCCCATAGAAAGATTGTGATTTTCCTGATCTTATGGAATGTCAAAAGTGGTCTGTTCACCTGTATACTAGGTTTTGTTTATCTTCTAAGATCTCAGATTTCTTTACCAAAGTGATGTAGCAGCATTTAAAGTGATGCTGAAAAATTTAAAATGTGGATAATTCAAGCCGTTAAGCTATTCAATTTGTGAATTAGTGTAAACCTGTTATTCTGAAGCTCTATAAAAATTTGATCAACCTTCAAGACGAAATCTTTGCCTAGGGCCACAACCGCTGTCGATCAATTTGGATTTAAATCTGACCGAATTCAAAGAAGGATGTCCTCCTCTGAATTGAATCGGATTAAAGAGCAGGAATAAGTATAAGATTTAAATTGCAGTCACAAATCCCAATTTATTGGCGTGAAACAATGACGCAAATGTTTACAAATACGAAGTCGTGGCTGGAAAATTTATTTTAAACTTTACAATTCTGTTAATGAGACGTCAAAATTAAAGTTAAATTTAGATCGAGTTTTTTTAACATCTGGGAAAACCTACAGTAAAATAAAATTACTTGACCGTAATTAATTTTAAACGATAAAAAAAAATACGTTTCATTTGATAGAATATTCTAAACTTTTATAATTTCTTCATTGTACCGGTGAAGTTTTGCAGCTTTCAACAATCTTTAGCAACCTGAAAACAATTGCAAGGGCGGCCATGAAAGCAGACAAAACTGCTAAAGCGCCTTGATATGTCGGGACACTGGGACTCCAAATAATGAGGCTGATAATTGTCAGCACCACTGGAAAAATTCGTTTATTAAATTAGTATAATTTTCAAAAATAAATTTGCTAATATTGTAACCGATAGAGATTTCATTACGCTACTTAGTTCGTTAGTAGATTATTTGCATACTCAGAATAAATAATTCGCCTTTTTATGCATACGGCATGAATGTCTGAATAACTAGTACGTCAATCATCTCATTCATGGCGCAGTTAAGCACAACAAACATGACACATTGTACAGATACATTTTGTCGTTTTGACCCGAAACTGAATACCTGAAACGACCAAAAGGACGATAAGTGCAATTCCAGTCTCCTTTCTGCTGCAGTTCTTCGTCTTCTCAACGGCCACCATGACGACTCCGGCCGTGTAAAAGAAAAACGACAACAGGAAAAGTGCCACGTTGACTGCTTGTCCACCGTAAAATAAGGTCACCATCATGTTCATTTGGTAACCGACGAGAATGTGTATGGTGACCTGTTTTTCCCAGTCGGTCATTTGGAATCTTCAAAAAGGATGAATTCGCTTTAAATATTTACTATATATATATTTATTTGTAATCTATTGCCGTCTAATAGTTTAATAAAAGAAATATAAAACTAGAGTATAATATTCACTAATTTTAACGAATTAATATATAACCGAATAAATTTTTTTTTATTGAATTCTGCTATGATGACAATAATAGACAGTTGAGTGATCTTTCCGTTTTCGAACAATCGAGGTCCATAACAGAGTTGCCGTTGTCACTGGCAACCATGACAACAAACGTCACACGAAAACTTCTGGCCTCGACACAGGACAAAGATCAAGCTCGGAGAAATTAATATTTTTTTTTTAATAATATTACGACGCATGATTACTTAAACTTGTTTGCATTTATTTCTTAACGTAACTTAGATAAAATGTTAAAAATTATAAATGTCAGTGAGTATAATTTGTTGAAATATATGTGTTATTAATATAATATATAATTAACATAATTTATAATTAATAATTAGTTGTATAATTAATATTATAATTAATTTCAAACCTTGTTTTGTTAATTTGGATCGACAAGTAGTTTTCATGAAATATTCCAAATTGGTATTTAAAAAATATTATTGTTAAATATTGTTTTTAATTACAAATTATAACACATTTAATATTTCAAATAATTACGTTTTATTTCATAAAAACGCCATTGAAAACTGCTCATGGATGATCCCAATAATCGCTTGAATTATGGCCATGATTGCCATACGGTTGCACTTTGTTGTTTACTAGTATCCATGGTTACCTGGTACTTTAGATTGTGAATTCTGCTTATTAAAGGACACTAAATGTCAGAGAGTATTAAATCTAATTTCAACCTTCAACTAAGATTTATCATATTGTATTATTATTTATTATCATATTACATTATTATTTATTATCATATTACATTATTATTTATTATCATATTGTATTATTATTTATTATCATATTGTATTATTATTATTTATTATCATATCTATTTTTTTTGTTAATTATCCAAATCTATTTTGTGTGCAATAAGTTCTAAGTGTTGTTAAGTAATAATTTAGCCATAGTCATATATGCATACATCATTGGTGGTTAAAAATAGACCAATAGGTTTTATTTTTTCTCTCTTAGATGAGAACGTCTCCAGAAATTATGAATTGGTTCTTTGGAAGACATTTGAACATTTAGAATACCAATAATAATAATAATAATAATAATAATAATAATAATAATAATAATAATAATAATAATAATAATAATATAATAATAATAATAATAATAATAATATAATAATAATAATAATAATAATAATAATAATAATAATAATAATAATAATAATAATAATAATAATAATAATAATAATAATAATGCATTCTGAAAAGCTATCTACAATCGATAGTCCTTTCGCCGTGGCGATGATAATAATACTGCGCTTCCAAGAAATCCCATAAAACGACCTCACATACATTTATATTCATTTGTCTCGCGCAGGTTTTCAGCACAAAAAAAAAAACAAAAAAATAAATAACTCAAAAAGGATTTTCAAAAAGCAAAAATGGAATTGTCAGACATTTGCACACTTCCCCTTTTCTTTTCCACACTCTCCTACCAACTGTTGCTCTACTGTTGGACGATAAACCACTGGACCAATCCTTCGTTCAGAGATGATTCTGCCATCGGGGTCGTTGGATTCCTGTGTCTCTTGACTGCCTTCCTCCTGCTCGTCCAAGTCAATGTCGGAGGATTGGAAAAGAGCAAGGTGGCTGCCGTAATAGCGTCCGTGTTGCATTTTGTCGCAGGTAAATTTCAGGTGTTGTTTCGGGTAAATTAAATTAATTTTTTCTCAGCTAAATTTTAAATGCTGTTTAAGAGTATGGGGACTTTTCTTTGCGAATTTTTGGCTACAAATTTCTTTATCTTCAACGTCGGGATACCCGCCTTTGGTCGTTTGAAAATGTTGCATTTGCGAGGCATCGTGTAGAATATAATTACTTGCAATTTATTAAAATTAATTCCTTATTAAATAAACATCAATAAACACGCTGTTTAGAGATAAACGCAGCTAGTTTCATCTTCCAGCCATCTTTATTTTGGTTCAAGTGGCCATTTACGGAAAAAGGGCTGCAGATAATCGAATACCCGGCAATCAGGACCTGTTGAATGCCGGGGAGTCTTACGGAATCGCCTGCTACGTTACCGCCATGGTACTCTCGATGGTGGCTGGCATCATGCTCATCTTGGAAACTTTCAGACGATGAAGAATCAATGCTATTTGTGTGCCATTTGAAGATTAAATTTTAATTGGCAATTTCTTTTTTTCTTTCGGTTTCAACAAAAAATTTTTTTGTGTAATCCACATTTCCTGGATGCAAGAACGTAATAAGAGCAGAAATATTTTGTCGTTCATCTCAGCTTCAGATTTGCGATCGATTGAAAATGTGATTTAAAAGATTGATTGAAAATGTGATTTAAAAGATTGATTAAAAATGTGTTTTAAAAGATACAGTTTGAGATAGTTAAACATAGGAAAAGTTTCGGAAGTTCTCAACTTTCCACGGGAAAAAAGTATACGCAGTACGATGATGCTGGGCGTTTATTGTGAAAAATACAAGAAGACATTCACGAAAAATATTATCACAAGTCTTCTCAAATGTGTTTCAATAATCAAAGCATTTAGTAAAAAAAGAGGCATCCCCATAACGTGGTAAACTTTAAAATTAATAGCTAATAATAATATTAATTAGTTAAATAATTTATCCATATTAATTAGTTAAATAATTTATAAAATATTTGCACTTTAAACTCTGCAAATTCTACAAGTTTCAATCGAGACCGAATCTTAACGAGGATTATTAGCCGAACGAGAAGCCAACACAGCATCTCGAAGTGGCGATAGTCATGATGATGATATTGATGATGATGGTGATGATGATGAAAAGTTTTAATTCTTAACAAATGCATCGAACTCATAGGAAGCCTAAACAAGTTGTCAATGAAAACTTGAGAACCGTTAATCGTAAAATTAAAATTCTAAACGAAAAAACATCCAACCAATCACAGGAAGCAGAACAAAGTAGTTAGTTATTACAACATAATCATAATTATATTATAACATAATCTTAACGAAATATCACCCACGTGCGCAGTTCTAAAGGTCACGATGGGTCGAATCCAGAATGATCACTTACCAAAACCAGTGCATCCGCCGACTAAATTCAAAAATGAATAAATTCTTTTTCTTAGCACGAAGAAATTAAACAAATCCGAAAGTAAATCTCATTGCGAGCAGCAGAATTTAAAGCATCCCGAGGCGTCGGATCTTGTCGACTGCAGTGTTTGCGATGGTTTAAAAAAAAAATCCGATAAAATGCCGGAAATAAAAATCAGATCGCGAATCGTAGTCATGATGATGATGATGATGACGATGACCACGAAGTGACGGTAATGCCGGTGATCTGGAAAGGTTTCGGACAAAAACGAACGGAGATTTCGGATAGAACGAAGGTTCGATCGAGGAGGAATGAAGCGGAAGTCGAACGACTACCTCAGTCCTGCCAGTTCGACGGCCTTGGAGAGTACGAGTTGAACGTCGTTCGTCGAGTAATTCTAAGATTTAGAATATTTTCATGATTACACATAGCAAATAAATCACTTAGTAATTATAAGATTTAGAATATTTAAATGAAATTATTATCATAAATTAAATGATTTCATTTAGTAAATAAATCACTTAGTAATTCTATGATTTAAAATGATTAAATCAAATAATAATTAATTTAAAATGATTAAATCAAATAATAATTAATTTAAAATTATTAAATCAAATAATAATTAATTTAAAATGATTAAATCAAATAATAATTAATTTAAAATTATTAAATCAAATAATAATTAATTTAAAATTATTAAATCAAATAATAATTAATTTAAAAATTATTAAATCAAATAATAATTAATTAAAATTATTAAATCAAATAATAATTAATTTAAAATTATTAAATCAAATAATAATAATTTAAAATTATTAAATCAAATAATAATTAATTTAAAATTATTAAATCAAATAATAATTAATTTAAAATTATTAAATCAAATAATAATTAATTTAAAATTATTAAATCAAATAATAATTAATTTAAAATTATTAAATCAAATAATAATTAATTTAAAATTATTAAATCAAATAATTATTTTTATTGAAATAACTGCATTCAGTAAATAAATCACAAAAAATTGAAAATAATTAACAAAAATTAACTCCAATTATAATAATTGCACTCGTTAACCCATCCTCACCTGAATTAATTTCACGTTGCTGGCAAAGTCGCCGGTCAGGATTTCATCCCGCTTCAACCTGACGAGAAAATATTTATCGGTATATTTTATTATAATTAGCTCATTATGATTAATTATTCGAAGCCATACGATTGGTCACTAATGTTGTAGTCAGCATGCATAAACCATTAATTTAAAGCATTAATGTAATTACAAAGATGCTAAGTAATAATTAATTTAATTATAATCTGAATCAAACTGAATGCACAAACTAATTAACAATTAATCGACAAAATAATAAATTAGCCGACAAATTAATGGACACGAACTCACACGAGCATGGCGCAGCACACGTACGTGAGGAAGTCGAAGCGCTTGTGATCCGAGAACAACGAGTCCCAAATCCTGAGCGTGTCTGAAATAATAACGAGAATCTCACGGGTTAAGAAAGCAAATATGACGTTGGGTATCATAGCAAGAAATTTTAGATATCTGTCGGATTTTGCTTTCGTGGGTTTGTATAAGTCTTTGGTGAGGTCTCAGTTGGAGTATGGAATACAGGTATGGAGCCCTTATAGACAGGGATTGATTGATGCGATTGAAGGTGTACAAAGAAGAGCTACAAGATTAAGACGATCCTGTAGGAACCTTCCTTACCAATCGAGACTAGAGAAACTGAAATTGCCAAGTTTGTGTTACAGAAGAAAAAGAGCTGATTTGATTTTGTTGTTTAAGTTGTTGACAAGTGGAACGAGAGATTTAGTCTGTCCTTCCCTTTCTGTCTGCACATATTCCAAGACCAGAGGACATGAAAGAAAACTGATGACAAGACTGGCCCACAAAGATTGCAGAAAGTTTTATTTTTGCAACAGAGTGGTCCAGGAATGGAATAGTTTGCCACAGGAGGTTGTGATGTCAAGGGATGTGGAAGAGTTTAAGAGAAACTTGGACGGTTTTTTTGTTAATAGAATTTACAATTTAGATTGAGGGGTTGGTGCACTGGTTTTCGTTTTGTTTTCGGTTTCGGCGAGGGGCCGTTGGCCCGTGCTGATTTTTTTTTTCAAATAAAAAATAACAAAAATTAATTATAAAATCTAACTAATAATAACTACGTAACGAATAAATAATCAAATTCATCATTCATCTCTCAATTCATAATTCATCCACCCACCTGGAAGACTGAATTCCTGAGTGAGTAGAATCGTGAACCACCTGAAGGCAAAGTACTGAGGTTTGATGTCCTGATCGTTCAACTTCTGCCACAGCGGGGGGTCGAGCTCCCTCAGGGTTTGCAGGAATTTCGACATTTTCGAACCTGCACAAAGTTTGCAAACGGCTCAGATTCAATTGCTGCCTCGTGATTGGCCCGAGTCGGTGGCGGGCGGAGCAAGGAAAGGTCGCTCACCGATTCCGCATGCAGAATCGTCGAGGTGTTTGATGAAGTTGTCCCTGATCTCGCTCATCAAGTTCGTGAAGCACCAGAACGTGTCGGGTTCGGCATAAACTTTGAGGTCGTCGAATAAATTTAAAGGTATGAATACATCATCGTAATGCGTTCAAAAGTATTTAGGTCGCAATCAGAATGCTAATTTGTAATATTAAACATAGTTCTGGCATTTGTCAGTCGCAGACTTAAAACATTCATGTGACACGTGCATCATCGTACCATAACATCGTAACATCATCACACCATCACACGATAGATCTGATCGCTTTGATAAATGAGTACAGTCTTTACCTTGTTCCTGGGCATCGTTGTAGAAGACATAGTAAAGGGGACCTATCACTTCGTTCATGCCCTGTCGCAAGTCATAAAAAGATCTCAATATTTCACTATTTTGGTTAACTAATTAACTACTTGACTAATTAAACTACTAGTCGACTAATCAAACTCCTCCAAGTTTACAGTTGACTTCAAATAAAACTCGTATTGATTGAAGAACATTTACGATTTAATTCGACAAAAGACACATCAACGTCTACAAATACCAGTTTAACTCAAAACAGAACCAGCCACCAACCAATCAGCTATCAGAATCCAACCATCCAAAACAGCAGAACCAACCAATCAGAGCCCACCTGTACGTAACCTTGACCCGGATTGAGTTTGGCGTAGACAAACAGGATTCTCTCGACCACCTCCCAGTGGTATTCGGTGTTTTGCGATGGCGCGTCGTTGTGGAGATTGAGAGACGATCTCGCTTTGGGGTTCCTCGATTGCTGTCGATTGAAAAGGGCTGATTGAAGGTTGAAAGTGAACAGATTGAAAAGGACTGATCGAAGGTTGAAAATGAACAGATGATCACATTCAGCAAACTCATAAAAACTCAAAAAAAATCATCGAATCCATCCCACACTAAACGAGATTAATAGTTTTAACATTAAACAAATTATCAAAAAACACGCTTAACGAAAGACTAGCAACTAAAAATTTTCTCCCCAAACAGAAAACCACCCACCTGAGCCAAAGACACCCCCTTCCAGTTCTTGGATACATTCTGAGCATCCAGCATGGTCCTCTCCACCCTCTGCCTCAGGGTCTCGGAGGCCATCGAGGACGCGTCCCCTGAAAACTCGACTCGAACGGGAACCGTCCTCTGGAAGAAGTCGAGATCTGGGTAGATCCTCCTGGTGAGAAATTAATTATAATATTGTAATTTTATAATTATACATATAATTTTTTGTAATGTTATTTATGATATGATAACTTTGCAATGTTAATTATGATATCATAATTTTGCAATGCTAATTATGATATTATAATTTTATGATGTTAATTATAATATTAAGATTCTGTGACGCTTAAGGTTTCCTCGATTATGATTGTTTACCTGCAATCCTTATCAATTTGAAGAAGTATCTCGTTCTCTTGAAAATATTTTCCCCATTTGCTCTTTGGGTGTGGATTGAGGGGCTGTAAGTAATAGCCTTGATGATGATAATGATGATGATATTAGAGATGATAATGATGATGATATCAGAGATGATAATGATGATGATGAGCACATAACGCGATGATAACTTATGAGCCATTTGTTAAAATCTATTTTTTATTATCACCATCATCATCATCACTCACGTGATCGTCTGAATTGCTGTTCTCATCACTGTAGTTTGGCTTGATGACAGTCTCGTGAACAAACTCTGCGTAAGTCTTTCTGAAGGACAATGGTGGTGATCACTATCACTATCACTACCATCATCATCATTATCATCATCATCATCATCACCATCAACACTTTTTACCTTTCTCTTTCGAGTACTGTAGGCCACTGGGACTTGTCTGCTGGTATGTAGTTCAGGAGGAGCTGAATGGTTATTATGAATGCTTATCAAGCCATCATCATCATCATCGTCATCATCATCGTCATCGTCATCGTCATCATCATCATCAACATCATCGTGGCCGTCGTCATCATCATCATCATGATGATGATATGCCTAATAAATTGGTGATAGTATCGCTAGTAACGTCACGATGATGATGACACTTGAAGTATCGATACAATTTTGAAGAACACTTGCTTCAAAATGACTTAATATACGCTAAGGTCCTTGATAATAATAATGATGATGATAATTATGATTATGATGATTTCATAGTATTGATTGTGATGAATTGATGATGATGATGATGACGATGATGAGTGACAATATGTTACCAATCCTCAGATTTAAGATGACTACAGCTACGCAGTTATAACTATTAATTTTAATGATGGTCGCTATTAAATATTAAAACATTATTAAATATTAAACTATTGTTAAATATTAAACTATTATTAATATTAAACTGTTGTTAAATATTAAACTATTATTAAATATTAAACTATTATTAAATATTAAACTATTACTTCTAATCACAAATTTAATTCCTGCTCACCTTCCAAACTGAGGCTCTAATTGAATGGCTGTCCAGACAACCAACTACAGAAGAAAAAATCCTTGCCAGTAAAAACATTCACAGTAATAATTAACCATTATAATATAATAAACTATAAATTTATGATCAATTAATACATTAATTTCAATAGTAAACAACGTTGTTCGGGTGATTGATAAGAGATCATCGAGATATCATCAGCTGGGGATGATTAATTATCCATTGTTCGATTTTTCTGCTACATCATGAAAATGTGTTTCTTCATGAACTGACATTTATAAATGTTACGTGAATGTTGCGGTCAGAAAAACATTGGAAGTACATATATTTCTTTGTTGTTTATATTTTTATAAATTAGAACTATACTTTAGTAAGAAATTATCAACAAAATCAATTTGCATAAATCTGCATATATTAATCAAATGATAAAACAAAACACATTAAATTTAATGATATACAGCATTTCTTGAGATACATTCTTCAATAAAGCTAGCTTCCATTGGCTCAAAAACCCACCTCGAAATGTCAGTTTCCTGAGATCATCTAAGTCTATGATGTCAGCTGACAGAATCTTTTCAATGCGTTTTCTTCTGGAGAAGTCAAGAAACATTATTTAAATAAAAAAGTTTCACTTCCTTGGCACTTTATTTTTCAATTTCCGATTTTATCAATAGTTTAATTCCTGACGGAGTTTGCTAATTTTGGAAATCGCTGAAATTCAGTTTCTGTACGGACCTCTCCACTGCGGAAGCCATATTTTTGTTTACTTCCACACGTGATAAAACCCTGCCCAGGTTTAAAGCGTTGAAATACCTCCCTAAATTTCCCCTAATTTATTTTTTTAAGTTATTTTTTTTACAAATTAAAAAAAACTATTTTTATAAAAAAATTGATTATAAACTTCAAAACATATATAAATATAATAATATTACAGTAGCTAATAAAACTTAAAATATAAAAAAAAAAAAATTAAAACATGAATATTTGTTCATGTTTGTTTCAGTTACTGAAAGTATTGGTACTTCGTGAACTCGCAAAGGGCCGATGTTTTGTTACGTTTTCAAAGCACCAGATGGTAAACAAAACAGAATAATAAATAAAATTGAAAAATATTTACGTAAAAAAAATAAAAATTATAAAAAATTCTAACCAAACGAGGGGCTGTGAAAAATACGCTTAAAGCCCCTGATATCTGTCTCAGAAGTGGGCGGAGCCGCAAAAAAGGGGAGGAACTACCTTTCGTAAACAAACTTTCATGCGCCTGAGATGGTTATTTCTTAAATGGTCGACAGATGTCACTTGTTTAGTTTAAAAAAAAAATTAATTTCCATTCGCCAGTGCAGAATGATTACAGCCGCTATTTATAGAATTTTATGAAATGAAATAAATGTGAATACATTTTTAAGGTTCATTCTGGTCAGTACTTAATTAAAATATTATCCAAAGCTAGCAAAATGTAAGTGATTATTCAGACCGCGTGGTCATCCGTTGTTTCACGAATCCGTTTTTTTTTCGATCCTAAATCCATCCGTAGCCAATTCATCCATCTGGCTATGTTCATTACATATGGAACGTAATGAATGCAGGTAACAGCACTCACAACCTCACACGTGAACTCACAATTACACGCATTTGCGCAGCGTCTTACTAGAATCTTTTTGCCTCAGTTGTTGGAATTACTCAGCCTGAGATGAGAAATCCTTATAGATTTAGATAAGATGTTTTTATTGTAGACTAGAGATTTCTTAAATATTGAAACGAATATTGGGTTAACTTCTACACGCGTGATGTAAGCACATAAAATAAGTTCAGTTATTTAATTAGCTCATCCATTCGTGGATGCATTCGAATTAGTTGTGAATTTCGTTTCGTTATCCTCTCTGAACTCGGTTGAATGATTCATTCAAACATTTTAAATGTGTGAATAACAAAATGAATAACAATAAATAAATAAATAAATGTTTAACTTTTTAACAAGTTATTCGAATTTCGTTCGAAACTTACTGCGTCTGCTTCTTATCGCTTTCAGAGCAGAAAACAATGCCTAATTCCCAGAATAATAATCATCAAACACGTCTTAGTTACATACTTAAAATTCTATTTATTACAATAAGTAATAATATAAAATTATAACATTAAAGTAATAATATTATTTGTCGTTATTATATTTACAAGTTCCTGTCGAGTCACGAAAATCATCTTTGTGAATTTATTTATTCTTATAAATCTTGAATTAATTGGACTGAAAGTCGTTCGTGAGGTTAGATTTTCAATCTGTTGTCCAAAATTTTGAATGTTTATTGATTTCGAGATTATTTAATTATTTTAAATGATTTACGAATTAAAGTTGAAAATCTGAAACACAATTATCCTCACATAGGCACTTTATTTCAGCTTTTACCAATCTTTTTTTTTTTGATTCTATCCAAAATTCAGGGAGCTGGGGATGTCTTCGTAAAATATGAGATGTTCCTTTTTGTCAAGTCTTTATTTGACCAGTCTAAAATCAGTCCAAAAAATTACGTCAATGTCCTCACAGTGAAATATTTAGTCAATATATTGCCTTGATTGCGTTTAAAAGTAATTCGAGCAAAATTCGTATTAAATCATAGAGATAATGATTCTAAATTTCCCTTTAAATTTCAGCAAATGACGCAAGCTTTGCGATAGCTTTGCACCTCGCAGATCAACAAAAATAATCAAAAAAAGTGCACAAAAAATGAAAAAACTTCGCGACAAAATAATCAGGAACTGTTCATTATAAGTCATTGTGAGTTGCTTCGGTTATTGAGACGTGTTAGGAAAACGTGTTATTTATAATAACTACTTGATAAGAGTTTTGTAATAATTGGTTTATCATATCGAGAGGATTCAATTATAACGTGTTCGCAAATCTCGACCAAACCAAATGATTGTAAATAAATCAACTAGTATTACTACTTAACTAATGACAATTAAAGCATCTATAGCCAATTGCTGTTAATGAGGTCAACTAGAACCGGTCAATGTGACTAAGAGAAGTTAAATTATATAAACTTACAATTAAATTACAATTAAATCCTCAAATAATTCAACCCGTGAATCTATCCTTCCTAATGGAAACCCTTGCTATGTGTATTGCCACTGTAGTTTATATTTTGCTTTCCCTAATAAAATAAAATAAATAAAATGATTTCAAAACATTTCCTCCAATAGAATTTCGCTCTTTTGGACAAGACCATCCATCCATCCATCGTCAGAGGGCCTGCCAAGAAAAACATGGCGGACTCTGAATTGGCATTGATTCTGTCGAAACGTTCAAAAATCATCGAAGACGAGGAACAGAAGTGAATTTTGATCTTTTTTGTTTTAATTATTTTAAGTATTTAAATGTTCGGCCATATTAATAGTTTGCTATTAATAGATTAACTAATAAATACATTAATTACTAAATATTAGTAAATGCAACACCATACATGATATTCTCTTAAGACACTTGGAAATATTGCTAAGCAAAGATTCACTAAAATCAAAAAAAAATTAAGTAAGAAATTTAATTGGCTAGTCACTTTTCTTTCTCACTGTGTCACAGGATTGCCCAAGAAACAGATCTTTCGAAAACACAAAACATCGGAGAACCGGGAACCGATTTAAAGCCCTCGAACCTCCCCAGCAAACCCACCCTCCCCCCGAAACCAAAACCGGACCCAAACAAGCCTACATTGACCCAGAAAACCACAAGACGAGAGAATGCAGAGACCCGCGGTTCATTTGCTTCTAGGGGCCCAAAACTCGTAGGCCCTCCCAAGCCACCGCGCCTGTTTGCCAAGCCTGACCACGATACCCACGAAAGCAAGGCCCAAGTAGAGACCGCGGGCTCAACGAAATCTTCTCACATCTCGGCACCCCCGTCTACGGTGGCCGACGGACGGACGAATGACAATTGGAAACCGATTTTCAGAGTTTGGAATCCTTTCGTAGAGTTTAGGGAGATTCCGAGGAAGGAGATTCAAAAATACTTGCAGGAATTTCAAAAGTAATATGATAATAATATCACAAAATTTAAATTAATTTGTAAGCTAATTGAATGTGTATTTATATGACGGTAATATTAAGAATAATAATAAGTAATAAGAACATTAGCAACAATGAATAGTAATATAATATTATAATAGAATAACGGCATGTAAAATGTTATTAACGGTAAACAAAAAGATGCTACGCCAATGATGCCAATTACATCAACTAAACCGTATAATAATAATAAAAAATAATATTAGGTAAAGCAATCAAACATTTACTAACCAATCCAAATTAATAAACAAAAGATTTAATGACCAATTGTCCCAGGTACGACAAAAACTGCGACAAGCACCTGGACTTAGAGGAACTGAAGCAGATGATGGAGAAGATTGGCTGTCCACAGACCCACCTTGGTCTTAAGGCCATCATGAGGGAAGTTGATGAAGACAGGGACAATAAGATCAGTTTTAAAGAGGTAATAAGCACTGGTAATAAGGGTTCACGTTAACCATTATTAGTAATTATAATAATATAATAAATATAATAAATACATCCAGTTTTATCAGGCATGCTATTTTATAATGTATTACCGTTAAGGTATTATTATTTTTTAAAATTATTATTATTATTATTATTATTATTATTATTATTATTATTATTATTATAATTATTTGTTGTTGTTGTTGTTATAAATAAGTCATCATGAGTCATCATTCACTGTGTTCACAGTTCCTGCTTATTTTCAAGAAAGCGAGGAACAACGAGATGCCAGTAGAGTCTGGTTTGAACGATTTGTACAAAAGAATCGACGAATTTGACGTCGACAAGGAAGGCGTTTGGAAAGCAAAGGATTTCTTTGAAGCTAAGGTTTATTAAACTTGTTTTTAGCTAACTGTTTTAGATAATTCCTTTTACTAATAAATGTATCCACTTCTAGCGGTTATTGGGTGTCGTTTTTATAATGCATTACCGATTCATTATGACAATTATTAACCAGTGAAATAGCTTTAAAACAATTGTTGAATTCATTAATATTCAAAATATTTCTCGACTTTTTAAATGTCACTTAATTATGACCTTGTTGATTTTTATAATTTTAGATTTCAAGTTTAACTCAGACTGGCACGTTTGAGGATGAAATTAAAAAAGAAATCACGGAAAGAAAAGAGGCGCAAGAAGAAAGAAAACGTAAAAAGGCTGCTTTCAGTGAAACCGTCAAGATGTTCCAACAAACTTGATGTTTTTTGAATTGACTTGTGAAGTTTATGATTTATTTTAAAGTAAAATCAAATTAATATTGACACAAATATCACAATTAAGCATCAATTCATTTGATTGAACGAGCTGTCAGGATTTTAGATTTTAGATTTTGGATGATAAATGCAAACATCAAAAAACGAACCATCCGATTTTGTAGAAACATTACAAAATATTTAAAATTTAAAAACATTTACAAACGATTAGCAATGTTCATAATACGTTTGTGTAAACAAAAATCATTTATTTCGCCCGACTTCGGCGTTTCTTACTTTTCCCTGAAATTTCTAAGGAATATAGAGCCTACATTATAAACTATATAACTCGACAGACTCGAACGCTTGAAATTGTTGTAAGGATTTTTTTTGAATTTTCTAAAATGTTTGAAGACTAAAATTTATTCATAGTTTAGAAATTTAGTTTATGCCATCAATCTACAATTCCTAAACAAACGATCTCCTAATGGCGAATAATGTTTTGTGAAGAAGTAAAGAGATTAGTTTTTGAGATTATGGTTTCTGAAAGATATGAAAATTAAAAGTACAAATCCAAAATATTTATCAGGAATTTCATGCTGGAGAAACTTTGAGAATAGATACCACACGAAATCTAAAGATGGAAAAATTAGGAACAAAATTATTTACTGTTGCCATGCCCGATGATCCAGAGATTCTCGAGCAAATAAAAAGAAATGCTGCTGAGTTGAAAGCCATGTTCAATCAAGATGGTGACGACGACAGCGATGAAGATTCCAAACCTGTGGAAGATCCGAACGAAGAAATCGAGAAGAGGAAGATGAAAAATAGGAAAAGAAAATTGAAGAAGAAACGAAGCAAGGATCGTAACAAGCGGACGAAACTCTGCGAAGAATTCGACAAGAACTCCGAAAGAAAGATAACAAATCATGATTCATGAATCAACCGTTCGAGTCATTTCAGTTTTAAGCAAAACGTTCGAGCAATCGATCATCCCAAAGTCTAGAGAATCATTTTCATTTCGACCAACAGACAACCAATTATTTTGTCGGAGTGGCAACACATGGAAACCGGGAAATGTTATTTGCAATCCAAAGAGCCTGTAGCAGGATCCAGGTGATGTGACCTTCAAGGTTTTAATGAGCCTGTGATAGATTGCTTGTCGACATTTATTATAATTATTACTTTGAAAGAGGCTTCATAAATATTCATTATCATTTTGCTATATTAGAATATTTATTAAAAGTTTGCAAAACATTTACATGTTATCTGATTAAACCTACTGGAGCAAAATAATAATGATTCTGCCTTGATTTTGTTAATAATTAAGTTAATAATGAAAGTTAATGAATGGAATATTAAGATTTTATTTCAACAACTTTGTTAACTATTTTCAACATCTGCCATCAAAGCTGACACCATTTTAAATTAATATCGACCTCATTGCAATGACGTTGCCGGCTTCAAATTCTTAGAGACAGAAGACAAGCTACATTCCTTTACAAACAAATCATTTAATAACATTAAACTGAAAACCCAGAAAATGTAATTTAAAAGTTGTTTACAAAACTGACAATGAATATCTACTTGTCTCAAGTTTACTGCAATTGGTCTCACTCCATGCTTAAATCAGAATTTAGTGAGGAATATTTCTTGCATTCTAGGGATTTGTTTGACTAAATTCCTTTAATTATTTTCGGACTCAACGTACCTCTTGATGCATTGGAAAGAATGGTTTCGACCTGGAATGAGACATTGTTTTGAGCAGAATTAGTTTTTAGACATGCATTTTTTTCACAAAATTCACCAAACCTAAATTGACAGATTGTTTGTGGATGCAGAGTTAAATTCTCGACGCAAAATTCCTTAATGCACGATGAATTGTGTAATATTAATAACTAAAATAATATTAGTAGTAATATATAATAATAACACTAATAATAGAAGTTATACTACTGAACCAATTGCCTATTTTAACCAATCATTATCCTTGTACGACGACGAAAAATATTTCAACATACTTCTCGACTTAGAAAGTTTGAAGTCTGACACCGAGGATCGATTGAAATTCAATCAGGCTGCCACCTCCTGCGGTTGGTACCACTTGTGGCAGGAAGCGTCTTGATTGACGAAACTGTAGTTGGTGTCGGCGCCGGATTGGATCATCGCGGCAACGCAAGGTTCCTGATCTTTCCTCGTGAACTCCTGTCTGTATTCGGTTCTGTCCTCTAATGGCTCACCTGTTGATAATAAACGATGTAAAAATAATAATAACAATTATTATAATAATTGTTATTATAATAATTGTTATTATAATAATTGTAATAAATAATATAAAAATAATTATCATGATTATTAATATATTAATAACCATTAAGATTAATATTATAATAACATTTATTATAATTAATAGTATGACTATATAGCAAACTATAGGAAACATTGTTTACTAGTATAATAATAATTACTATAATTAATACATTTGGAAATTAATTAATATTGTGATAATATTAAGCATCTCATTTTAGAGTTTCAATGTCTGCACTTCTTGAGCCTATACAAACTTGTTCTAAACCCTGTTGTCAGAGTTGATCGAATTAATAAACAAATTAGTTATAATAATAATAGTAACAAATAATAATAATAATTATTGTGACGACTTTTTCCAAAGAAACCCAAATTATCCCTTTGTGAAAATAACAAAGTCACAATGGCTAACAGGCCAACAGATTAGATGTTCCCGGCTTCATCGGAGACCTAACAGCGGATGGCAGTCTTATGTAGTCAGTCCTGTAACTTGTGTTGGCACAGAAAGGCTCACACAGGGGGAAATATTCACCCTTGGTGGGCCTTTTCGGTGGCTCCGGATTCCACCTGAGAAACTCGCACTTGTAAGTCGTACAGGTGTCCAGCGGGGCTAAATTGCACTTTCTCTGATCGGGCTTGAAAATGAATTCGCTTGATGTTTTAATATTTTAGTTGTTTATTTATTTAAACAACTAAATTATAGGGAAATTTTGTGACAAAAATAGTAGCAATTAATATTTACAAATAACAAACTTAATTTAGTGCCATTTTCGGAGGAACACGTTAAATTAAAAGATAATCAATGAATTCACCTTTTTCTGGACTTGTACGTTATCAAGAGGCTTCCTGGTGAACTCGACCCTATGGGTGGTCTCGCAAGACATCTCCCCTGCCGGTGGCCGGTACGGTTCCTTCTCCTTCTGCTTGATTTGTTGATCCAAGGGCCAACGGACAAAATCGACCCTGTGGGTGGTTTTGTCGTCCAACGGCTCGCACGCAAGATTGGCTTTGACATCGGGCTTGAAATTTGGTTGGGGTTCTGTCGGTGCAGACGATTCGTGTTAATGGACGACAAAAAATAATAACTAAATGAATTATGACTTTATGAATAAACGAATGAATTTGAACAAGATTTTAAAGCCTAATTTAATACACAATCCCGAGGTAACTACTATGTCTCACCAATCTCCAGCCTCTTGTAGTCCTTCCTGTACATTGTCAGTCCATCCAGTTGGCACATGAGAGGGACGTAGGGATCCTTCTTCACGGTATGCTTCTCCGGCAGAGGGTGCCTTATGAACTGATCTTTGTGCTCAGTTCTGTCGTCCAAAGGTTCACAGGCGAGCTTCAAGTCGACGTTCGGTTTCATGTTTTCTCTCACCTGTCGAGGAAATTGCTGGTTGTTTGATTCATAGGTGATACAATTAATTTTGTTTTGTTTTGTTTTGTTTCGGAGGTTTTATGCGTATTTGTTATTTTTTATTATTATTATTATTATTATTATTATTATTATTATTATTGTTATTATTGTTATTATTATTATTATTATTATTATTATCATTATCATTATCATTATCATTATCATTATCATTATTATTATTATTATTATTATTACTATTATTATTATTATTATACCTCAATATCGTGTCTAACAAAGCTGGTTTTGTACATGGTAGTACCATCGAAAGGACCAGCCGTTGGGTAAATCTCGTCCTTCTTTTTGGCGCGCTCGTAGCTTATTGGCCACCGTATGAAGTCCGCTGCGTTTGTGATTATAATATTATAATTACTAATGAATAATTAATACTTAGTATGCCATACGTTATTTGTGTGCAATTGTAATACTACAGTTACTAATTAATTAATAATTTGTTTCACTAAGCGTTGCCATTGATATTGCCAATTAACACGGTCAATTGTTATTATTTTATAGTCGCTAATTAATTATAACATTATTTAAATTATTATTATTTTACAATTTACTGATGTAATTTATTAATTAATTGTAACTTTTATACTTTTCTGACTCGTCTGTCCATCAAATGGTGGTAAGCAGAACTTCTTGGTATTCCTAAGAATTGGTTCAGGTGGACAGATTGGTTTCCCTAAAATGTTGTAAAGTCATAAATTACTTAATATTATTTATTACGTAAACTAACTAATTCAACAGGAATTATGTCATTAATAACTAATTCAACATGAATTATGTCATTAATTACTAATTCAACGTGAATTACGTCATTAATTACTAATTAAGTTACTAATTAACTAATTATGGAGACTCACTGATGAACTCTGACCTGTACATTGTGCACCCTTCAAAAGGACCCGCGGGTGGGTGATAGTCGTCTGCCTTATGAACGTGCCTTCCCTCGACTGGGTGCCTTACGAAGTCCACTCTGAAAGTTCAAAGGTCGTTTGAAAGGTCGCTTCGTTCGACAAATTGAGGATGATAATCATTTACCGCATTTATGAATAACTTCAAATTAAGAAAAAAAATATATTTTGGATTGCCATGGTAACGTGATCATCGAACCATGGACGTTGTAAGGAGGGGGGAAGGGCGGGTAAAAGGGTCAATAGCCCCCCAGACATTAGGCTGAGACCCAATAAAAGGTCATCTCCTCAGATTCAGCTGAACGTTGGTTTGCCAGGGTTGGGAAAAACCCGAAATGACTTCCTCGCCTCGAACATACCTGTTCGTCGTCTCGTCGCTGATTGGTTCGCAGGCAAGACTCAAGGTGATGTCAGGTTTGAAGCTCTGAACGTGTTCAATTGGTTTGCGGATGTAGGTGTTCTTGTACTCGCTCATGTCGAACTGACTGCAGCCGTCCGTCAACTGGGCGCAGTTTCTCGGACACTTGTGACGCCTTGATGATGATGATGATGATGACGATGATGATGATGATGATGATGACGATGATGATGATGATGATGACGATGATGATGATGGTGATGATGATGATGATGATGATGATGATGATGATGATGATGATGATGATGAACGGTTTAAGATTTTGTGAGATAAGATTTGATAATATAACGGTTTAAGGGATTGTAATTAATTAATATCTCTTCATTTATCCATCCACACATCCATCCATACATCCATCCACACATCCATCCAAACTGCCAAGACTTACCCGCAGCTGCACAACTGACATAGACATCGAGGCTTCATCACTTAAGACTTGAATTTCTTCTATAAATTATTATTAGATATTACAATAACAAATAATAAAATATATTTATTATAATAACAACTATTAATAAGTCATTGTGGTAAATTTAAAATTACAATTACACTTAATTATGAAGCAGAGATTAATAGCTTTTTTTTCCATAAAATTAAAGCGTTTATGACATCACAAATTTATCACAGCGAATTATTTAGCATTTGAGCTAATAAATGAATTAAAGTTTGAATATGTTAATAAGTTTAATAATACAAACTATATGGCTTGTGATATCCGAAATATGGAGATTTAATAACTTCTCAACTTTTGAAATCGGTTGCCAGGACATAAAAAACATTCGCAACGTCACATTTTAGTGGAACGGTTTGTTCATATTACTTAATTATATCCGCGTTCATGTTTATATTCACATTCACATTTATACTTATATGTATATTCACTTTCATATTTATATTTATATTCACTTTCATATTCATATTTATATTCACTTTCACCTTCATATTTATATTCACTTTCATATTCATATTTATATTCACTTTCACCTTCATATTTATACTCACTTTCACATTCATATTTATATTCACTTTCATATTTATATTCATGCTATATTAACATTCATATTTATATTTATATTCACTTTCCTATTCATATTTATATTCATATTTCTAAGAAGTTGTGCTTTAATAAACATTTCATAATTATTTAAGTCGAAACTGGTTGCAATGCATTAAAACAGCCCGGAGTTCGCAAACTAGAAAGCATTTGAGCAATTTTATTAAGCAAGTATTCAGTTAATAGAACTGCATAATCAAGATGAGGATTTGAGTATCTACAATTTCAGGCTGGGTTGGTTTCTTAGTTTTTTGAGACCCTTTGAGGTTCATTTCATGGATAAGAATATATCGTGAATGTTACGAATATAATCAAAAAGATACAAAATGTAACTATTAAATTTAGATTTTAATTATTTTCGTAATAAAAGTTTAGCAGTTTATTGCTCGGTTATATCATTGTTAATTTCAATATTAAATATAATTTTATACTATCGACATCTATGGAATGAATATTAATTTCCTTAATAATGATGATGATGATTAGTATTATTATTACTATTATTACGGCCACTATTGTAATTTTAAAATAATAAATATTATTCCCAAACGCGTTCAAAATTATGACTCAAGAAGAGGTGTATAAATTTTGTTATTGTCACGTAATATGATGCAAGCAGGAATCTTCACTTTTCCACGTTGAAAGCATTGATGAATTGATGCACTGATGCACTGATGCATTGATACATTGATGCATTGATGCACTGAGTAAAACGCCAAATAAAGTTACATTTCAAGAAAAATTAATACGCAATAAGAATTAAAATCCCGGGAAAATTAATTGAAATTGTGTAATAATAATAATATTATAATATTTATATGCTATTGAATGTTCGAAAATCTGAAAATAAGATTAAGACGTAAAAGGATGAAATTGAACAAATGAAATTTTAGCAGGAATTCATGAGGAAATTGAATTAAATCGATTGCAAAACTCCTTCAGAAATATTTAAAACACTAAACAAAATTATTAATATTGAATAATTATTAATTATAATTAATACAGAATAATAATTTTCTAGAAATAAGAAAAATTCAAAGTAGATATAATAATCATTGTCCACTGAAGTAAACTTTACATCCACGTGAGATATGTGCGTATGTATGACAACAAATGAGATAAAAGTGGAGTATTACAATTCATTCAATTTATTATTAAGAATAAGAATTACTCATTACATACACAAATAATATTCTATTTTTTGACATATTATTATTATTATTACGCATCAACAAATCATAATAAAACTTTTAATTTTACGAGGCATTTGCAAGACTGTGGACAAAAATTTTAATATCAATAATAATAATAATAATGAAATAATAATATGTATGTCAACAAATTATAATATAATACTATATTTAATAATAATAATAGTAATAATAACCTAATTGAAGTAATTGGTCGCATGTTCGAAAGCCAATTGGAAAATGAGCGAAGTGCAACGTCACAAACGGCGTGTGTCGTTCACATGGCAACGGAGGCAATGAACTGCAGAGGATAATTAGTTGATGATGATGATGATGATGACGATGACGATGATGATGATGATGATGATGATGATGATGATGATGATGATGATGATGATGATGATGATGATGATGATGATGATGATGATGATGATGATGATGATGATGATGATGATGATGATGATGATGGCGATGATGACGCTGACGATGATGATGACGATGATGATGATGGCGATGATGTCGACGACGACGATGATGATGATGATGATGATGACGAAGCACAAAACGAATTCACGGTGGTAACGGAAAAGAGAGAATTACTGAAGAATAATAATACTACTCCGACTCGTGTACAACGCCTGTACATTGTTTTTCTTGGACCACATCACGTGATGAATAAATGATGAATGAGTAAGTAGGTTACGATCTTTCAATCTCACTCATTCACCCGTTCATTCACTCATTCACCCGTTCATTCACTCATTCACCCGTTCATTCACTCACTCACCTCTTTATTCACTCATTCACCCGTTCATTCACTCATTCACCCGTTCATTCACTCATTCACCCGTTCATTCACTCATTCACCCGTTCATTCACTCACTCACCTCTTTATTCACTCATTCACCCGTTCATTCACCTGTTCATTCACTCATTCACTTGTTCATTCATTCATTCACTTGTTCATTCATTCATTCATTCATTCATTCATTCATTCATCCTCTCGCAGGAATACGCGCTTGGATACAATGCAAAAAGAGTGCTCACGATGGAGGTCATCAAAAAAACCATTCAACGCCGCAAGACAAAGGTGCATTGTTACGACGTACTGAACTGAGATTAAGAAATGGGTTAAGAAATCACAATTTGCACAATTTTAATTTTATTAAAATATTTCGACGAGAAAAAAAATATTGAACAAATAAAAAGCTGAACAAATAAATAAATAAATAAATTAATTAATAAATCTGCCGCATTTCCTCAGGAATCAAGCAAGTCGCTGTTCTCACCTCTTGCACGATATAATACAGCAGTACGACTTAGTACAACGGTACATCTTAGTACAACAGTACGACTTAGTACAACGGTACATCTTAGTACAACGGTACGACTTAGTACAACAGTACGACTTAGTACAACGGTACATCTTAGTACAACAGTACGACTTAGTACAACGGTACATCTTAGTACAACAGTACGACTTAGTACAACGGTACATCTTAGTACAACGGTACGACTTAGTACAACAGTACGACTTAGTACAACGGTACATCTTAGTACAACAGTACGACTTAGTACAACGGTACGACTTAGTACAACGGTACGACTTAGTACAACGGTACATCTTAGTACAACAGTACGACTTAGTACAACGGTACATCTTAGTACAACAGTACGACTTAGTACAACGGTACATCTTAGTACAACGGTACGACTTAGTACAACAGTACGACTTAGTACAACGGTACATCTTAGTACAACAGTACGACTTAGTACAACGGTACGACTTAGTACAACGGTACGACTTAGTACAACGGTACATCTTAGTACAACAGTACGACAACAGCAGCATCGACGAGACGACATCGACCAAAAAAAAAAAAAAAAAATCTCCACTTTAAATGCACGACTCTCTGAAGCTATGAAGATGACAAGCGTAAATAGGAAGTGATTGTTTTTCCTAAACATTATATATGTATATATATATATATATCTATGTATATATATGTATACGGACACCTCTTTCGGTCAAAACAGCGCGTACTTACAAACTTAGCGCGACGTTACTTCGAGCTTGTACTTTGTACTTTGTACACGAGTAGCAAAAGTACTAGGCGGTAGGCGATACTTGAAATGCACCAGTACTTTGAGACGAGATTCCACGCAGATGACTCGGAAATGATACTTTTTCTCTCCTCTTTTCAAGTACTCCTCGAGTACTCCAGAAAATACTTCTCGAGTCCGAGTAAAAGTAATTGTAATTGCAAGCCGTTGCGAGTAGCAAGCGCACGTAATAATGATAATGCCGATGACGATCAAGCAATTTGTTCTGAGTGAAGAATTATAAAGTAGTTTAATTCGAAGTAACAAAGCCCAAAAAGTAGTAATTCAAAAAAAGTTTACTCAAAAGTACTCGCGCCTCGTTACGTACGAGTAAATATGTATTTTTGTCTGTGCATTTGAGTCTCGATAAACAGATTTTCAAAATGTCCTGAACAACGGCAAGATTTCATTGAACCTGTTTCATTGAAGGAAGGTTTAAAAGTGAACTTTGCAAACGTACGTAGAATATCGAGTGATAACAACTTGTGAATTCACAGTTTTTTTTGTACTTTCGAAGTCGTTCAAATGGTGCACAATAATCGCCTCTCGTTTAGGCAGTAGGTTTACAATTATTTACTGTTACATTTACAATGATTTACTGTTACATTTACAATGATTTACTGTTACATTTACAATGATTTACTGTAAAACTTTACAGAGAGATTATTTTTTTTTTTACAGGAAAGACTCTCAACAACCATGCAAAGCAGGAACAATGCGGATTCAGGCATCAGTGAGTGAGCCAAAAAATGATGAAATTCTTCATTTAAATCGCAAAATAAAAAAAAAATCACTTTTACTCAAAAATGGAGACAAAAATACACGAAAAATCACCTTCACGATTGAAAAAATATTTAAAACCGTTTTTTGAACAATAACTTCCAGAAAACATTTCTTTTCACAATTGAATTTCAAATTCCATCGCTTTCTTTAAAAAAAAAAAAAAAAATGGAGGTCCAAAGATAAACTTCAGACCACGGCCGTGTGAACGGTAGTCGGTCGCAGACAGAGGGCGACCGTGTTGGCGGCGTAAGGACCGGTGGTAACTTGGAATTCACCGGTGGCGTTGAGTTTCTCGTCCCTGGGATTGAAGCCGAGGTTCTTGCGCTGGAGAAACATGTGGATTTCTCTGAATGTCGGTCTCAAGCTTGCGTCTTTGTTCCAACATTCCTTCATCAAATCGTAGATCTCCCTCGGACAAGAGATCGGCTGTTGGGGAACTATGGCGCCGAAACTGCCGCTACTGCCGCTGCTACTACCGACGCTGCTGCCGGCGGTTTCGGCCACCGGGGGCTCCTCCCTCCTGGCCAGGCACTCCATGTTCTCCATGACCTCTTCGTCGTCGAGTGCCGAGAGGGGCAGTTCTTCGGCCAGGGTGAGAATCTCCCACATGGTCACACCGAACGACCAGACGTCGCTTTTCGTTGAGTAGCGACTCTAAAATTCGTTACGAGGATGCTAATAAAGTGTTATCTATTTGTTATTATTAAAATTATTATTATTATTGTTGGTGTTATTATTATTATTATTATTATTATTATTATTATTATTATTATTATTATTATTATTATTATTATATTATTATTATTATTATTATTA
>JAJTWR010000368.1:260000-267500 GCA_021613335.1 Whitmania pigra | reverse complement strand
CCAACGGCGCAATAAGTTCCAATTACAGCCACTCGCCTCAACTTCCAGCCACGCTTCCACGAAAGAATGGGAAAAGAAGCACAAACTCATGTCGTACGTGTTACCACTTGAGGGTAGACGTGGAAGACGTCAGTTCAAAAAAAGGTAGAATTTAACAAAATTAAGTTGTACACTATTTATAACAGATAGTTAGACTAATAATTACTTCTAGAGCAGATGTTTAGAGTGTTAATAAATTTCTATTTATAACAGATAGTTAGACTAATAATTTAGTTTTAGAACAGATATTTAGAATATTAATAATTTTCGATTAATCGTTAAATTAGTCGAATCGAGCTAAATTCAATTCATTTCAAATCTTTTTTGCCAAACCTGTTCATAGGGTCCTTTTTCATAGGAAAAGTTTTGACCAAAGCCAAAACTGACGAATGCCTCCTCATGTCGTCAGTGTAGGAAAATGCAAAAGTTCCTTGCAGAACGTCGCACACGTAAACCTGAAAAATATAATTTGGAGATTTTATTCTTTAATTAATTAATTATTATTTAATTATTTAAATTATTATTAAATTTTATTATTAAATTATTTATTAATTATGAATCTATTTTACGTCAAAATGTAATGAGAAAAAAAATTGTCGAATAAAATTTCGTTAATGAGTAAGCAATTATGAAAATGTCGTTTTAATTTGATAAGTTCTCCGGGAAAATTAAATTTGAAATTTATCCTTCACGAATATTATATTATAGTCAATTATTTTTGATATTCCAGGAAATTATGATATTATAATTTTTTATGATAAAATACAAAGATATATATAATAAATTTATTATGATATTATAATTTCATGATATTATCATGGAGGAATTAAATTTAATTACGACGGATGGATTCTCTGGAAAATTTATCATCAAAATTTTAAAGCCATCAGTAATGTCGTTTTAAATTCTTTCCGCAAAAAATGCGCGCCAAATAAAATTTTCCGTTTAAATTTGAATTAAAAAAAAAAACAACAGCAGTCCGCTAAATCTCCAGGTAAGATGGAAAAGCTGAGAACATGATTGCTAGCGTTTGTGTAGCCGTTTGTGTAGCCGTTTGTATAGCCGTTTGTGTAGCCGTTTGTGTAGCCGTTTGCGTAGCCATTTATGTAGCCGTTTGTGTAGCCGTTTGTGTAGCCGTTTGTGTAGCCATTTATGTAGCGCCCTTTTCAGTCGGCTTTAGCGAGTCGCGTCGCAAAGCCGACACCTTACTGTCAGTAACAAGTTAGAAAACCCTGGGTAAAAAAAAACAAAAAATAAAAATAAATAAATAAAACAATATAATAAATAAATTAATAAAACAATAAAACAATATAATAAATAAATTAATAAAATAATAAAACAATATAATAAATAAATTAATAAAATAATAAAACAATATAATAAATAAATTAATAAAATACTAAAACAATATAATAAATAAAATAATAAAATAATAAAATAATATAATAAATAAATTAATAAAATACTAAAACAATATAATAATAAATTAATAAAATACTAAAACATATAATAAATAAATTAATAAAATACTAAAACAATATAATAAATAAAATAATAAAATAATAAAATAATAAATAAAATAATATAATAAATAAATTAATAAAATACTAAAACAATATAATAAATAAATTACCTCTCCGAAACTTCCCTCTCCTAATTTCTCGATGAACTTCAACCTCTTCCTCGGCAACTCGGTATGACAGGAGCCACCGGTTGTCGACGCCCCCGTGGGCTGGTAGTTGGCCGTGCAGGGAGAAGGACCGGGCCAGTTCGAGTCTAGTACGGCGTAATGGTGTTGCTGTTGTTGCGGCTGGTTGGCCGAGTAGTTGTTCGACGTTGTGTTGTCGCTCATGATCGTCGAGTAGTCCGAGGACGAATGGGGGGCCGCGATGAGTGCAGAGTCGTCTGCCGGGGTCCGGTTGATGCCGACGGCCGTGGTACCGTTGTTGGCGTTCTTGGCCGACTCTTTGGGCTGGTTTTCGTTGAATTTCTTCATCAGCGAGGCACGCAGTGTGACGGGAAAACGTAGCTGTTGTTGTTGTTGTTGTTGTTGTTGTTGTTGCTGTTGTTGTTGTTGCTGTTGTTGTTGTTGCTGTTGTTGTTGTTGCTGTTGTTGTTGGTGGCGATGTTGCGTCGGCAGGACTGTTTGAAGGTGACCGGCATGAGCCTGGGACTTGACTTGAAATAGAAAATGAGGGCTAATGAATGGCCGGCCGTGGAACGTTAGGACCGAGTCGTTTATTAAGCCGTTCGCCTGAGACAAAGCGATGTGTTTAAGACCGGGTGCTATTTCATTCCGTACGTTTTTCTCCAAGTGATTTTTTTAAGTGTCGTCGTCGTTGTTGCCGTTGTTTGTTGTTGTTGTTGTTGTTGTTGTTGTTGATGTTGCTGTTGTTGTTGCTACTACTGCTGCTGCTGCTGTTGTTGTTGTTGTTGTTTTGCGGAGAACAACATAAATTCTCCCATTTCTCACCGAGACAGTAAAAATGGCCGACAAATACAAACGACCGACCGTCAAATGACGAATGAGAAGCTCGTGACGCGCTCCTTTGTTCGACGCAAAACTCCCATCGACGGAGTTCATAGTTCAAGGACGATGACATTGCCACGTCATTACCGACGTAATGTCATCCGTCATCTCATATCCAATGACATATCCATATCCATCAGATAACAGTAAACTGTCGACAGATGTCGGCAGAAATTAAGACGCGTATATTATTTAGAGACAAGTTGAGGTTGAACCGAGCCATTCGTAAATAACACTAAACTATTGAACTCACCTGCGTCGATTGATGGCGGTTCCGGCAGTCGTCTGCCTTTGACGGTGGCGGTAAAACCGGTGCCGGGGAGGATGTCACCCGCGGAGATTGGACCGCGGGGGTAAGCTGAAAATAAGAAGTCGCTCTGGGCGTCAAATGGACTTCCGTTGGGTTTTCCAGGCTCGCACGGGGAGAACAGGGGGTCCCTAAAATCTGGAACCGTGGTGGATGTTAATTACCATCGATCATTACTATTGATTATTATCATTATCATTACTATTGATTATTATCATTATCATTACTATTGATTATTATCATTATCATTAATGTTGATTATTATCATTATCATTGTCATTACCAGTGTCATTATTATCGCTATCATTTATTATAATCAATCAATCAATCAATCAATCAATCAACCAATCCGCCAGCGTTGACACGCATCGTCGGCATGCCACCGGATAGGTCTTTTCGACCTAATAACAATCAGCCGCTTGTAAAACATGCCATTCCGTCGACAATGGTCGAATAATTGCACCAATCAGATGCCGGGGAGCAACGCAAACATACGACTGTTTTAAGAAAAACCGCCGGGCAGATCTCTAGGGAGACATTTTTACAACAAGCGAGTCAGTGGGCAGTAATAACGCTCGGCGGATAGCCCCGGGCTGAATGTGGAACGCATCTGGAACTGGCTGGAATAGGAAAGCTTTTAATGGCAAGGTCGTCAGCTTCCATTTGCCAGATATTTTCAGTTCATCTTTGTGATTTTGTAAGCTACGATTAACGCCGTTAATTAATCGATCGCAGGCTTCTCGGCCGGGACAGACAGACAGACTTCCATTTTGGAAAAGCATTTTAAAAGCGTCAGTTGTCGTGAGACGAAATAGTCGAAAAATGAAGAACGACGTTAAATTAAAACAGTTCTGTCTCTTTTTTTTTATTTTGTTTAAATCTGCTAACACCCTCAACTCGTATCCCGAGAAGTTGGTTACCTCAAGAGGTCTAAACTCGACATTCTAATTAAGAAGTTTAATCAAAGCCTAGACATTCTCATTTACAAAACAAGACATTTCATAACAAGACGTTCACCTCTAACACTCCTGCCGACCGATTGGGGGGACAGTGCACCCTGGGTGCCCGCGTTGGTCTCGCACTTCATGACCCTATGGACGTACTTGCCCCTGCCGCGTCTCCTCACGTAGCAGACGAGCCCGAGGATGAGCAGGAGGAGGGTAGTCGTGCAAAGTGTGCCGACGATGGCGCCGACCTGTTCCTCCGTGAGACCGGTGGTGGACGACGAGACGGCCGTGTCGGTCTTTCGGTTGTTCGAGACTTTGTCGACGTCTGCGACTGTATTTTATGAATAATAATAATAATAATAATAATAATAATAATAATAATAATAATAATTAATAATAATAATAATAATAATAATAATAATAATAATAATAATAATAATAATAATAATAATAATAATAATAATAATATAATAATAATAATAATAATAATGATGATGATGATAATAATAATAATAATAATGATGATGATAATAATAATAATACTAATAATAATAATAATAATAATAATAATGATAATAATAATAATAATAATAATAATAATAATAATAATAATAAGAATAATAATAATAATAATAATAATAATAATAATAATAATAATAATAATAATAATAATAATAATAAATAATATAATAATAATAATAATAATAATAATAATAATAATAATAATAATAATAATAATAATAATAATAATGATGATGATGATGATGATAATAATAATAATATATAATAATAATAATAATAATCATAATAATAATAATATAATAATAATAATATAATAATAATAATAATAATAATACTAATAATAATAATAATAATAATAATAATAATAATAATAATATAATAATAATAATAATAATAATAATAATAATGATGATGATGATGATGATAATAATAATACTAATAATAATAATAATAATAATAATAATAATAATAATAATAATAATAATAATAATAATAATAATAATAATAATGATAATAATAAAAATATATTAATTAATTATACTAATTATTAATTATTAATAATATGCGGTATGCCATGATAAATAATTGCCATTGATGACCGGTGCCTTTTGAAAGCAATGAAGATGGCAACGGCTGCATTTGTCATTGGCACAGGCAACGGGCGGGTTGGTAGAATATTCATTTAAATAATTAATTAACGCTGCTCTCGATCGTTAATTCCTTCTCGGTTAATCGATGGCTTTGTTGATGGCACAATTAACTCAATAATTAATTAGGCGGGGAGAATGTTGCGCAATTACCTCGGTGATTAAGTGAATGCATAAACTCGATGCAAAGAATTACCTCATTCGGCTTTGATAGCTTCATTCAATAGAGCATGACGGACACGGTTAGTCTAATACGTGATAAGGTAAAGCTTTACGAATGGCTAAGCACCGATCGCCTCTCGGTAACAAGATGGAGCGCTATATAAACGCAACGCTTCCCTCTGCCTAGCGACCGTTGCTATTATTAGACCCGACCTCATTGGCCGAAGACGCCTTTATTGGCTGACTGGCGCCAAAAACGTTGTTAATGACGAATGGGCGCTTTTCATTTTGCCAGTAATGCATGGCCGATGAGAAGACATGTACGAGATGAGTATATGGAATGTACGAGATGAGTAGAATACCTTGGCTAACTGAGCGGACCAATTTATAGGACTAATTAAGTACGTAAATAATAAATGCTGATAAATATGACTGTCATGAACGGCGATATTTCGACTGTTGCTTGTCGTCTGGGCCTCAAGATGGATTCCCGCCATTTCGTGGAAGTCTGATGACGTAATCCTCAAATTTGAGAGACTTATGGTCGCATCCATATCACTCTTCGACAATGTCAGTGCATTTCTGGAGTATTACTTAATTAATGGAATAGCTTTCTTTTGTACATTATTTTTAATTAGATTAACTATAATTAATTATTAGATTAATCTAGCTTGAAAACACGTACAAAAGTATCCAATAAAAAATTAAAGTTTGCTTAAAAAACGGTGTAATAATTAGAAAGTTAAACAAACGCTTATCTTTGATTTTTGTTAATTAATTATTTTTGTGTAATAATACGTAATAATTATCTTCATCATATTAATAATAACAATAAAGTTGATAATAATAATAATAATAATAATAATAATAATAATAATAATAATAATAATAATAATAATAATAATAATATAATAATAATAATAACAATTGATAATTGATAATTAATTATTTTTATTTTTGATAATTAATTTTTTTAATATTTAATAATTACTTTGTATTTTTTTGTCGAACAAAGACAACATTTCACCTGAGCCTCCGCTGGTCTTTGCTGACGTCATCGACGAAACGAGATGATTCAACAGCGTCTCGTTGGCGTAATCTGATTGGTCCAATTTGAAAATTGAAAATTAAAAGACAAAGCATAAACTAAACATTAAAAAAACCCGCTAACTTAATAAATTAATTATTAATAGCTTAATTATTTAATAACTTAATTATTTATTAAAACTTAATTATTAATAATGTAATTATTCATTAAACCTTTATTATTAAGTAATAATCATGATATTTTAAATTAATCAGCTAAGGAGCGAATTATTAGGTGTCTCTGATGACATCATTTTAATGAGACATGGAAAGACTGATTTGAAAATTTAATTAAACCCATGAAAACCCATGCTTCAAGAAATCTATTATCCTCAGGTTGTAAATCAGCTTAATAATTTATATTTTTAAAGTTTTTTTTAAGAACATTTTCTGATACCTTAATAATTTTTAAAATTCTTATTCATAAAAGAATTCGATTAAAACACCTTATAATTTTAAAAGTTTTTATTTAAATAAATAAAAAAAAAAGATTTAAAAAAAATAATAAAAATCTGTTACAATGCCTTCTACCTGAATTGAACTGAACCTCGCTGAGTACGATCCATTTAGAGTCGAACTCGAGTCTCAAGGTCACGCAGTTTCCGATCCTGTTTTCCAGAGGCACTGAGACCAACTTTCTCTGGTCGTTCGTCGCATCCTTTGACGGTCGAAAGACAAGCGGCGACTGGAAAAAACCCGGTCGAGAATTCACTCGGACCTCGTCGAAACCGTAGTCTTCTCTCTCTTTCGAGTCGACCGGACGACCACCGGCCGACGCGGCGGCGATTCTCGAGCGACAGTTGTCGTCGAGAGCGAAGAGAAAAGTGGCCGAACGAAAGACCCGGACGTCCCTGCCGTTGCTGAAGCAGTGAATGAAGGCTTGGCTGAAGTTTCTGGCGCCGTCGAATCTAAAGAGAAGCTCCACTGTGGACTGATGGTGATGGCCGGCCTTCGAGGTACCCTCCTTAGGGCTGTGAGGGGGACTTTTAGAGTGCCCGAGGCCGGCCAGAGAATCGTTTCTCCAACCCACCCATTCGTAGCCCTTGATCCCTGTGCCCTTGGGGTCGTGTCTGAGGTTATCGCCCCCCAGTTCTCCGTCAGTCAGCTGCCCCAAGCCGTCGAAGAAGTGGCCGTTCTTGCGGTCGCCGTCGTAGGTTTCGTCGTTCAGTTCCATGTCGCTGCTTCTCTTCTCGCCTTGTGGCATGTCGTAGGAGAGTGTTCCATCTGTAAACAACAACAACAACAACATGCTGTGAATCC
>JAJTWR010000368.1:247500-250000 GCA_021613335.1 Whitmania pigra | reverse complement strand
ATCATAGAGTTGATGATGATGATGATGATGAGGATGATGATGATGATGATGATGTGATGATGATGACGACGACGACGACGATGATGATGATGATGATGATGGTGATGATGATGATGATGATGATGATATGATGATGATGATGATGATGATGATGATGATGATGATGATGATGATGATGATGATGATATGATGCTGATGATGATGATGATGATGATGACGATGATGATGATGATGATGATGATGATGATGATGATGATGATGACGATGGTTTTCATAAATATAAATGGTGATGATGGAGAGGACGATGGCTACAGATCCGTGCACAAGTGCCATCCGACAAGTCCACTTACAACACGCATCACGGGAAATTGAAATTCGTCATTTTATTTCTTTTTTTTTTATTAATTATAGAAAATATAATTTTTAATTCTGGAAAAAATTCTGTAATATTTATAACAACATCCGACGGCATTTATAATTCATCTCCGAGTTTAAAATGACTTCGGAGAAAATGGATTATTTTGGTTTTAAATTTCAAAACAATTATTCTAAATTTCAAAATTCAAACAAAAAAAAATTATTATTTTAATTATATAAAAAAAATATCACTCAAAGTGAGAGCCTCAATCAATCAATCTTCGAGCAATTAGAGCTTTCAAATCAGTCAATTAAAGTCCAAAGAAAACCGAAATTATCCTCAAAATAATTCAACGAACAATTAGACTAAAAATAGATCCATCTTGCCGATCTCAAAATAAAACAATTATTTATTTGCAAAAATAGATCTTGTCATTTGATGATCTAAATATAGATCGATCATTTAGACCAATGACAGATCGATCTTTCGGGTTTAAATATAAATCGTGACGCCATTGGACGCCATCAGGTCACGTGTTTGAACTCCGTTGACCCTAGAGGGTGTCTGTCGTAATATGCATGTCTGGATGCTTATGTTGATTAGAATAGACAGGTGAGTAATTGCTATCAGAATAATAAAAATATTAATAATTATAACAATTATATCAGTCTCATCATTATTATTATTACAACCTAGCCCTAACCCCTCATCGTCATTATCATCATCATCATCAAAAGTCAGCATCGTCGTCGTCGTCTTCCTCCTCTCTGTTATCATTATCATCATTACCGTCGTCACGAGATTACAGGACGAATCTTTGGAGTGGATAATAAAGTTCACCCTTAAGGATCCTATGGTGCCCTGGGGAACGGAGGCTCCTATGTACGGACTGAGTGAGTGTTATGAGTGAGTGAGTGAGTGTTATGAGTGAGTGAGTGAGTGAGTGAGTGAGTGAGTGAGTGAGTGAGTGAGTGAGTGAGTGAGTGAATGAAGGAGTGAGTGAGTGAGTGAGTGAGTGAGTGAGTGAGTGAGTGAGTGAGTGAGTGAGTGAGTGAGTGAGTGAGTGAGTGGGTGAGTGAGTGAGTGAGTGAGTGAGTGAGTGAGTGGAGTGAGTGAGTGAGTGAGTGAGTGAGTGAGTGAGTGAGTGAGTGAGTGAGTGAGTGAGTGAGTGAGTGAGTGAGTGATGAGTGAGTGAGTGAGTGAGTGAGTGAGTGAGTGAGTGAGTGAGTGAGTGAGTGAGTGAGTGAGTGAGTGAGTGAGTGAGTGAGTGAGTGAGTGAAGGAGTGAGTGAGTGAGTGAGTGAGTGAGTGAGTGATTGAGTGATTGAGTGAGTGAGTGAGTGAGTGAGTGAGTGAGTGAGTGATTGAGTGAGTGCACAAAAGAATAGCAGGGTTAGGCCGAAATCATGAGACGTTGACGACCGGGAGCAGATGGACCGACGGAAAAGGAAGGATAGAAAGATGGAAGGGAGGAGGAAGTAAATTTTTATAGCGCCTGACGTTCACGGTCCTTTAATGACCGACTCTAAAACAAAAAAACCTAACGACCTAATCAACGTATGGGCACGCAAGCCATGCTCTCTTCCTGTGCTCTTCCGCTTGTATGGCCATTTGTATACTTGCTTGTATGGTATCTCTGTATTAGTATCCTTGTTTGTATGGTTATTTGTATACTTGCTTGTATGGTATCTATGTATTGTATCCTTGTTTGTATGGTATCCATGTATTGTATCCTTGTTTGTCTGGTATCCATGTATTGTATCCTTGTTTGTATGGTTATTTGTATACTTGCTTGTATGGTATCTCTGTATTGGTATTCTTGTTTGTATGGTATCCATGTATTGTATCCTTGTTTGTATGGTATCCATGTATTGTATCCTTGTTTGTCTGGTATCCATGTATTGTATCCTTGTTTGTATGGTATCCATGTATTGTATCCTTGTTTGTCTGGTATCCATGTATTGTATCCTTGTTTGTATGGTATCCATGTATTAGTATCCTTGTTTGTATGGTATCCTTGTTTGTATGGTATCCATGTATTGTATCCTTGTTTGTATGATTATTTGTATACTTGCTTGTATAATATCCTTGTATTTGTATCCTTGTTTGTATGGTCATTTGTGTACTTGCTTGTATGGTATCT
>JAJTWR010000368.1:230000-237500 GCA_021613335.1 Whitmania pigra | reverse complement strand
ATTCGTGATAGTAATTTTAGTACTTTATAACTCTGGAGGGTCTCCAGACCCTTAGACCACTGACTCCCTCTGGGCAGCCCTGGACGGGTGGACTACGGATCGATGGACCAATTAGTCACACCAGGGCGGTTTGGCAATCATATGTATCGTCTATTGACGACTCGCCTGGGAAATTCCGACAAAGAAGCGATGACGTCACGAACGACCAAAGATATTAATAACGACTTGCTGCCGCGGTCCTCAAACATTCCCATGAATTAATTCACGCATGCATGAATGAATGCATGCATGCATTAGCAATGACTTGGAAGTCGTGCTGACCGCATGAGGTGCTTACCTGCCAATAAACCAACCTTACCAGGTACGGTTCAAAATGTCAATCAAGGTGTTATTATATTTTGATTCACTTTTTATTATAATAAATAAATATATATATATATATATAGTAATAGTATAGTATGTAATAGACATATTAAATGTTATTATTATTATTATTAAAGTTAATAATAAATTAAATTTCATTATTATACAATGTCATTGAATATCTTATTAATAAAAAAAAGCTATCGATTGTAATAACAATAATAACAACAACAACAACAACAACAACAGTAATAATAATAAGATAAAAGAAATATAATAATAATAATAATATAATAATAATAATAATAATATAATAATAATAATAATAATAATAATAATCAACGACAGATGTGTGGCAGCGTAATAACAGGGTTAACAAAGGAACAACTTGGAGAAGGATCCATAAATCATTTGAAACCATAGTTTGCCTGCTGACTGGGGTTACTAGTTTAACCAGACCACACACATACACGCACACACGCACACACACACGCACACATACACGCACACATATACGCACACATACACGCACACATACATACATCACACGTCACGCATTCGAGGCAAACAGCTCAGGTAATTTGAACGCCAACAATGAACTTATGACGACGACGACGACGACATTGAAGCTGATGTAGTACAAGTAGCAATAGTAGTAGTAGCAGCAGACTGATAGGTCAATGCTTCAAATCATCTTCAAAGCATGCGCTTTCCTCACCGCTCGACTACCCACCCCCAACAACTCACCCAACTCACCCGAACGACACGACTCTTTTGGGGACAATTTTTGGTTGGTCCACCCGAAATATACGCAGTCCCCTAGGGTCGGCCCGCTGACGTCATAGCGGTTCCGTTCGATTGTTTTTGGACAGAAACAGCTTTATAAAGCCATCTCAGTGGGATCTTTAAATACCTGGCAGGATCGATCAAGCGTTTCGTTCGTCCACTCTCGTTTCATGTATGAAGTCAGCAAGTAATCTGTGGTCAGTGTGGTTAGTGTGGTAGCGGCGGTTGTTGTCGGTGCCGTCGGTGTGGCAACTGCGGCCGAAATGGCGAAGGTTAGAAAATAATAGTACTCCGGGTTGTATGAGTAGGAATTTCATGGTCGAGATTGACAGCTGTCTTTTGGAGGCGACGTTTCTTTTTGAAATTTTCGTCTGAGATCACCTCACTCTTTTCACTCCCATGCCCACTCTTTTCACTCCCATGCCCACTCGATTCACTCCCATGCCCACTCGATTCACTCATTCGCTTGCCATTTCACTCGTTCGTTCACTCCATTACTAACTCACTCGTTCAGTAGCTCCATTCAGTTTTATCAGGAATGAAAGAAGAGATGGATGGACGACTTGAAAATCCATTCAGAAGTGATGAAATGAGCGAGTGAGTGAGTAGCAGAGTGAGTAATAGAGCGAATAAGTGAGTGAAGAATGAGTAGCAGAGTGAATAAGTGAGTGAAAAATGAGTAGCAGAGTGAATAAGTGAGTGAGGAGTGAAAGAGTGAGCATATTCCTCACGGCAACACCTCATCTTCTCAATATCTCAAACAGCTGCGACTCTTACCCAGGGGAGGACATCACTTTTGTTTCTCGTTCGTTCCATCTTCTTGTCTTTCTACTTCCTTCACTCCATCTGTTCTTCTCTTCTTCCACCATCCGTCTAACTACCCACCCATCCATCCACCTACTCCCTAGTCATTCATTCTTCCACCCATTAATCTATCCACCCATCCTTCTACCTATCCATCAATCTATCCACCCATCCATCTACCCACCCATCCATCTACCCACCCATCCATCTACCCACCCATGCACTCACCCACCCATCCACCTACTCATCCATGCATCCATCCATTCAGTCGATCTTCCACCGGTGTTTTCACGGCAAAACAGCGCAATCTGGAATCACGTACTCGGACCTCCTCAGCACTAAAAAAAAACTCCCCACTCTTCCTCAGCGGCTCCCCACTTCCGCTTTTTTTCCATCTCATCCTCTTTTTCCTCTTTTGTGTCCGCCGAAAATTTACGTTTTTTTTTTTTCATTTTTCGTTTTCTGTTCCATCCTTCCATCCGAAGAAACTCCGCCATGCCTGTCGCAAAACCGGAGTCCACGATAATTATGAATATTAATGATTCTTGTCATTGTTATGAATATTAATGAGCAACATCATTATTATGATTATGAATGAGTAATGTCAATATTATGAATATTAATGGGTAATGTCATTATTAAGATTATTAATGATTATTAATTATCGTCAGTAATATATCGATATTATTGTTATTGTTGTTGTTGTTGTTGTTGTTGTTGTGATAGTGACATCAGCGATGACATCAACATCATCATCATCAGTACCACCACGTTGCAGACAGCAGCAGCAACAACAACAACAACGACAGCTCATAAAGATGTCTCACATACGTCATCCTCCCATTAGCTGTGTAAACTTGTAAAAGCATGCTTTGGATTGATGTATGCATTCATGCACACCCTTCCTCTGTGATTGCGATGAATTCTTGCAATGAAGAGATTCAATCATCTCTGAAATGCAGTGAATTAAGGCATCTGAACCGGTGAAATGCGTCATTAATTCACCGGGCTTGACAATGCACATCTCAACTGATTGCTTGTTCCAAGCAGGCATTCGAATTGATGACCTTTGAACTCCTGGACTTATGATCGATGAATGCACTCGGCGTGATGAATGAATAAATCATCGCTTATGATGCATTGATGCATCCGACTTGAATTCTCAGTCATCATCCGTTAAGAATAAACTACATGTAATAATTAATTATTATCAGCACCAATATTTCAGTTATTATCATTATTATTGTTATTATTATTATTAAAGTTAAAGTAATAACTATCATCATCATCATTATTACATTATTATTATTATTACATTATTATTATTATTATTATTAATTATTATTATTATTATTATTATTAGTATTATTATTATTAATTATTATTATTATTATTATTATTATTACATTATTATTATTATATATCATTACAATGTTATTATTTTTACTACTAATTATTACTAAAAGTCCAGCAAAGCAACTCTCAGCAAAAAAAAACACTTGACGGATTGAGAAAGAAACTTGTAAAAGAACCTTCCACGAAGTCCCCCTTCCACGGGGCAGACAGAGGCACCCAGGGATGCCCAGGAACGGCCAGAGGGACGGAGACATGGGTGGGCAGTATAAGTAGGTTGAGGTAATTAAGGACTTATGGTGCCTAGTCTAATTCGATTGCTGAGACAATCACCTGGCAAGCTGATATAATTACGACAAAATGGAGTGCTGGTCGCAAGGAGGTGCGGAGGAGTGCAGGGGATTGAACTAAGGAGTGCAGAGGATTGAACTAAGGAATGCAAAGGATTGAACTAAGGAGTGCAGAGGATTTAAGACAGGTGTGCAATTGAGGTAGCTATTAGTGCAGAGGATAGAACTAGGTATGCAAAGGATTGAACTAGGTATGCAAAGGATTGAACTAGCAGTGCAGAGGATTGATTTAAGGAGTGCAGAGCATTGAATTCAGGAATGCAAAGGAATGAACTCAGGAGTGCAGATTATTGATGTCGGGAGTGAAGAAATCACTGACGAATCGAACGTGTCAGGAGACTGGTGATATTAAAAAGGCGCCCACGATGAAGCTATGGAATGAGGTGTCGTATTGCGGGAAATTGATGCAAGAAATGCATTTGGTATGCTATGATATGCTTTGGTATGTTTTGTTATGCTTTGGTAAGCTTTGGTATGCTTTAGTATGCTTTAGTAAGCTTTAGTATGCTTTAGTATGCTTTAGTAAGCTTTAGTAAGCTTTAGTATGCTTTAGTATGCTTTAGTAAGCTTTAGTATGCTTTAGTATGCTTTAGTAAGCTTTAGTATGCTTTAGTATGTTTTAGTATGCTTTAGTAAGCTCAAGTATCTAGGGTAAAAGGAGGCAGAATGCAAGAAGTTCAATATTAACACCTCCATTTTAATTCATGAAAGCATAAATACCACTGAATATGAATAATGCACGAGTTATGCATTAATAATTGTGAATAATGCACAAGTAATGCATTATAAGTTATGAATTATGCTAATTTATGATTTAATTCCATGCATTCATTCCATCTCCGTCTGCAGCGGAAGTTCATAATTGGCTTATCGCCAGAATATATTCGCCATAATAACACAGAGCAGATAGACTGAAATAATTATTTCTATTCAAAATATATTTTATCTTTCATTTATTTTTTTATTTTTTTATATAAGCGAAATTAAATTAAGAACAAAATATCTTTCAACGTTAAGAAATTATATAACATATATGCTTTACCGTATGAGGTAAGGAATTAAACAAGCAATTATATACAACCAGCTAGATTTATTAATTATGATCATAAAAAATTATTAACAATCATAGTTGGGTAATTAATAAACTATTTACAAAACAATTCATAAATCATTCGGCATGGAAAATGTGAAAAAAGTAACGGCTAGCAATTATAACTCGATGACCATTTTGCGCCTGGATGAAAGGGTAAACAGATCAGGAGACATAGGGAACCACTTTGGGTGAAGAGGCTAAGCAAATAGTGGCTTATGAAACACCAATACACCCATCCATCCATCCATCCATCCATCCATTCATCCATCCATCCATCCATCCATCCATCCATCCATCCATCCATCCATCCACCCACCCATCCATCCATCCATCCATCCATCATTTCACCCAACCATCTGTTTATTCCTTTGTCCCTTCACTTCCATCCACTCATGCATAAATCCACCCACAGTCCATCCACCCATCCACCAACCCGTTGTACCCAAATTCTTTAGATCTTTCCAGCACAAATCATGCTTCTCAGGCGACATCTTAACGACGCGGATTCTCAAATGGATTCCTGTTTCTCATCGTTACAAGAGAACTTTAAAAATTTAAAAATTAATACAAATTATATAAATGAAAAAAAATAAATAAAAAATAAATAATTCAAATCAGAAATTCACTTTTACGTCGGATCATTTTTGACGGTAATTTAATGTAAATTATTTAATAATAATTACATTATAACATTACCTATTATTTAATTAAAAAATAAATAATAATAATAATAATAATAATAATAATAATAATTCGGCGGTGGGCATGTTTGAGACCGGGTTGTAGCAATACTTAGGGCTGCCTCATATTTTATTTAAATGATTTCCCAGTCGAATCCTGCCAACCAACATCTGTGAGAGAGAGTGAGCTATGGAGAGGGCGTGTGGGTAGAATGTAGGTGGGTGGATGATTGGGTGGATGGGTGGATGAATGGGTGGATGGATGATTGGGTGGATGATTGGGTGGATGGATGATTGGGTGGATGGATGGATGGATGATTGGGTGGATGGATGGATGGATGATTGGGTGGATGGGCGGGTAGATTATTGGGTGGATGGATGGATGGATGATTGGGTGGATGGATGGGTAGATGGATGGACAAGTGGGTGGATTGATGACTGGGTAAATGGATGGATGAGTGGATGGGTGGCTGGCTGGATGAGTGGATGGGTGGCTGGCTGAGAGTGGGTAGATGGATGGAGGAGTGGGTGGATGACTGGGTAGATAGGTGGATGGACGAATGGAGGGTTGAACAAATAGATGGATTGGTAAATGATTGATTGTACATCAATCGAAAAGGTGACAAAGTGCTTTCTAATGTCGGAATCGTGAATTGGTTTGAAAATCACTATCACCGCCACCAGCGAAGTGTGGTCATCGTCGTCGTCGTCGTCGTCCTCATCATCATCATCATCTCAAATCATCATCATCATCATCATGAAGCATCATCATCATCATCATCATCATCATCATCATCATCATCATCATCATCATCATCATCATCAGCATCATCATCATCATCATCATCATCATCATCATCATCTCATCATCATCATCATCATCATCATCATCATCATCATCATCATCATCATCATCATCATCATCATCATCATCATCATCATCATCATCATCATCATCTCATCATCATCATCATCATCATCATCATCATCATCATCATCATCATCATCATCATCATCATCATCATCATCATCATCATCATCATCATCATCATCATCATCATCATCATCATCATCATCATCATCATCACATCATCATCATCACCATCATCATCATCACCATCATCATCATCATCATCATCATCATCATCATCATCATCATCATCATCATCATCATCATCATCATCATCATCATCATCAGCATCATCACCATCATCATCATCATCATCATCATCAATCATCATCATCATATCATCATCATCATCATCATCATCATCATCACCATCCATCATCATCAAAACAACAACAACAACTACGTCATCTCTTCCTCACCTAGCTCAAGGGAGGTTGATAAATTGGACTCATCATCATCGCCATGACGACCGTCATCATCATCATCTTCGTCGTCGTCATCATCTTGAGCCTTTGTTCCTGTTAAAGAAAGGAATATATTTGTACGACGTTTAGTACAACAACAAAACAAAAGCAACAACAACAACAAACAACATCAGCAGCAACAACAACACAACAGCAACAGCAACAACAACAATGGATGTACCATGCAGTAGCATATAGCTGGCCATTAAGAATTTTTTTTTGAGCGAGAAATGGCTGGATCGTCATCATCATCACAATTGATATCGTCGTCGTCTCCATTACTATTATCATCCTAATCATCATCATCATCATAATCATCATCATCATCATCATCATTGTCATCATCGTAATCCTCATCATTACCATTGTCGTCATCATATCATCATTATCGTAATCATCACCACCATCATCGTCATCATCATCGTTATGAAATATTTGTTTTCGTAGAACTTCTGAAAGCACTGAAATCATTTTTTAATTCGAATGAATTTTTTTTTCAACCCTGGAAGAATTAATGCATGGAAATGTTTAATAATTCATCTCCATGACGACGGAGGTGAGGACATTAGAAGTATGCCTCGTCGCTTAACACCTTGCCATTGTTATTAGATTAATATTATATATATAATATATATTTATTAAAATATTATAGTTATAATTATTATTATGACTTATTGTTATCGTCATTGTAATTATT
>JAJTWR010000368.1:215000-222500 GCA_021613335.1 Whitmania pigra | reverse complement strand
CAATAATGGCCCTACTGGGAATCAAATCCAGGACCTTTAGATCAAGAAGAAAGTTTTTTAATCAATGACAGATTGCTCAATTCCCCAAAAGCTCTTGCCTTCGGGCAAAAACCTAAACAAAGTGTATTTTTTGTGGTCGGTTCTTGTACTCAGCGCATATAAATATTTTTTTTTTAAATCTCTTCGAAATGTTTCATAAACTTTATGGATTAAATATTCTTATATTAAATACAATCTGTAAAGGATTTCTTAAAATTGTAAATAACATGTTTCTATTTTTAGGCACGCTTTGGAACAACATCGGTAAGATCATTTTACAATTAAAATACTTTATCTCTCGAGCAAAACTAAAATATTTTAAAAATCAATTTGCACATGCCATCTTTAGAACACAACAAAAATATTTTAAAAATTAATATGAATATGCCATCTTTCGAATAAATGTAAAAACTGTAAAAAAGTTAACATACAACTGCCATCTTTCGAACAAAAACAAAATATTAAAATATCAATGTGCACCTGCCACCTTTCGAATAAAAAAATATTTAAAAACACCTACCATCTTTCGATCAAAATAAAAATACTAAAATACAAATATGCACCTGCCATCTTTCGAATAAAATAAAAATATTAAAATATAAATATGCTCCTGCCATCTTTTGAACAACATAAAAATATTAAAAAATAATTATATGTATCTTCAATTTTTTGAGCAAAACAAAAATATTTAAAAAAATCATTATGAATCTGCTTTTTTTCGATTGTAAAATAAATTTTAATGCATTTCAATTTTGCTCCTAAACTCAGTTTTATTTCTTTATGCTTTTGTTTCATAAATTGAAAAATTAAAAAAATTTGCAATATATTAATTATGTAATAATTAAAATTACATTTATCTAATATATCATTGAATCGTAATTGATTATTAATATTTATTAATTATCTTAAAGTGCACAGTTACCCCAAATAGAAATGTATTTTGTCAATTTTTTTAAAGTAAAGTTAACAATTTGTTGTTATTGTTAGTTAACAATTTTATTGTTTTTATGGTAAGAAAAGGTGTAATTACAACAAACTACCTCAACATTACTACGCTAACTAATAAAATTTATTACATTATTGATACATATTATTATAATATATTAACTTTACTTTATTCCCGCATGACAATGAACGCCATATTCTGAATATGAAAAAAATACATTGGAGAACACCCATCTCATTGCCATCATTATCACATCATCATCATCACCACCGCCACATTCATCATCATCGTTATCATCACCTCTACCATCATCGTTGTCTTAACCATCACCATCACAATCATCACATGCCACAAACAATATTTCCACATATTTACCAAACGAAAACTGATATCACACTTTCAAAACAAAAGATCAAAAAGTTGTCTTGATAGCAGTTGAAATGCAACTCCTAATCATCAAATCTCGCACAACATCGCAACTACAGTAGCGTCAGAAACTGCCGCTGCAATCAGTCGCTACGTTGTGGTTGACGTCGCCAGCAGCATTAATTTCTCTGTTGTTGTTGTTGTTCAGGTTGTCATAGACGCCCAGATCGTCAAGGAAAAGGTTGTCATGGCGACCGGCCGTCGGTGTCACGCTCGAAGTCATGGCCGCTTCTTGCAGCCGGTGCAGCATGTTGGTCTGGTTAGGTGAAAGGTTTTGTAGTAGTAACAAGTTAATAATATTAATTGTCGATCTCAGTTTAAAATAAATAATAATAATAATAATAATAATAATAATAATAATAATAATAATAATAATAATAATAATAATAATAGAATAACAAATAAATAATAACGACCTGACTAACCAATGGATCAACCTGTTTCAGAATCCCGTCAGTTTTTCTCAAGACTTGTGGTGAGCGAACAATTTGACGTTGATGATGGTGATGATTATTATTATCATTAACGTTAACGCTATTAGCCCTCAACTGAGTCATCAATGACGACGACGACGACGACGATGGTGATTTCTGGGAAGAATTGCGATTTTTGTCAGAATCTGACTTTGACTTGAATGACGATGACGACGATGATGATGATGGAGGCGATGAGGACGACGACGAGGCAGACGCCAGTTGATAGACGTCGGTATTAATTAACCGGTCGGCATTAACGGAACCTACACTTTCTTTACGATCACCATCATTGTTGTTTTCAAATTCTTCTTCTTTATGGTCGTCGTCATCATCGTCGTTTGCAGAAGACTGGCTGTCTTTGAATCCTGACCTTTTGACCTTTCGACCTCTGGGCGAGGTCATCAGTAAGTCGGGGGGAGGGGCAGGGGTCAAGCTGAGGAGATCTTGAGACGACCAGGGTAGGTTTTCTTTCACCCAGGTGGATGGGTCGTGGTGGACGGCGGTGTTAGACTGTGAGGATAGCATCGTCATCATCATCATCATCATCATCGTCATCGTCATCATCGTCGTCGTCATCATCATCATCATCATCATCATCGTCGTCGTCATCATCATCAACGTTTCAACGTTTAAAATCAAGAATAAAATGCGGTCAACTGAAGTTATTGACCCCGGCATCTGACCTTGAGATGGTTCGATAGGGCAAAGGTCATGTGAGGTACGATCCTCTCGTTCCAGAGTTCAACGAACCATGACTGGAATTGATTTTTGTCCAACGGAGCCGAGAAGAATAACGCCGGTCCTGGAGACATTTGAATATGTGATTGTGATGATGATGATGATGATGATGATAACGATTTAAAGACATAAAAATTCATCATGAGAGTGACAACATGAGCGTAGTCATTGTCGTCATCGTATTCATTTGGATCTCACCTATTTCGTCCACGGTATGGCTGCACTGGTCACGGATGAATGAGCACAGGTGATCGCACACCTGAACGAGATACTTAAGGTACCTCAACACGTCCGCGTCCAGTTTCCTGTCCTGCCTGATTTCCTCTTCAATCACTCTTCTCTGCATGTGCCTGGGGAATGAATTAATAAATTATGTTAATTGGTGGGGCCTTCGCTTAATAACAATAATAATAATAATAATAATAATAATAATAATAATAATAATAATAATATAATAATAATAATAATAATAATAATAATAATAATAATAATAAATAATAATAATAATAATAATAATAATAATAATAATATAATAATAATAATAATAATAATAATAATAACTAAAAACTGTAAAGGTAAATTTGACAATAAATTATGAAAATAAGGAATTACGTTTCTGCACATTCAATTGGAGTCCAATTTGAAATCACCATTTAATTATAATTAGCATGTTAATTTAGGCCAATTAGCATATTAGCAAATGATTTGACTGACCTAGATAGTAATCCCTGTAAAGGTTCTGATTGGCTGTCGAGCACGCTGACCTGAATTTTGGCGGTTATCACGTCTCGAGTGCTCCTGTATTCTGACGTCAGCATCGTACCTAACAGGTACTTTCTGATTGGACGACGAAAAAGCACATGACTCAACCAATGACAGACAAGACAAGTAGGTCACATCGTCTAATAGCATTTAAAAAAAATGAAAATATATTAATTTAATTATTAACCTCTTTCTCGAACAGGATTCAACAAAATCCACAAACAACTGAGAGGTTATGATGGAGTGATTCAGGTTGTCCAGGATGATAATGTCGATGTTTGAATGCGATGAAGACGACGACGACGACGATGATGATATTGTTGTTGATGATGATGATGATGATTCTGTTAAGAAGCATTGGAAGTCTTCTTTGGTTACAGAGTTGACGTTCATGTAGGTTATGGGTGCCTTCTTGTACGTGGAGGAGGAGATGCTGTGGACATGGAATTATCATCATCATCGTCGTCGTCATCATCATCATCATCATCATCATCATCATCACCGCCACCACCACCACCACCATCAGCATCATCATCATCATCATCATCATCATCATCTCATCATCATCATCATCATCATCATCATCAGCATCATCATCATCATCATCATCATCATCATCATCATCATCATCATCATCATCAGCATCATCATCATCATCATCATCAATCATCATCATCATCATCATCATCATCATCATCATCATCATCATCATCATCATCATCACATCATCATCATCATCGTCATCATAGTCACTCAAAAGCATCACCACCGTTCACCAAAGAATCCAATCCTTCCAAACTCCACCCACGTTCAGCCTTCCCTTCCCCCTCCAAAACCGACCTCCAAGACACGCAGTGAGCCAGTTGATGGGCCAGGTGTGTTTTTCCACTCTTGATTGGACCGGCGATGATGAGGTTCAGGTAGGACTGGAGCAGACTGAGGTATCTCTCCAGGCATTTCTTGGAAAGGAGGCTCTTGAACGAGGTCAACTCGAGACCGGGGTGACCCAGATTTTCTGTATCAATCAATCAATCAATCAATCAATCAATAGTTTGGTTTCAGGTGATACGATCATTGTATAGGTTAAATCAAATTCTCCTAACAATGCTGACATCATCAGCACTGTAGTAGACTTCATCTTCAAATCCAATCATTATTATAATAATCATCATCATCATCATTCGTCGTCGTCATCATCATCATCATCAACCAACCATTAAGAGTGATGACGATAGTCGTATTGTGGCCCACCAGATAACCGCAGGGGAGTAACTCAGGCACTGGGTCGCCTGATGAATAAATTAAATTATTATGATAATGAGCCAATTAATATTCGTTACCATTAATATTCATGCTCGTAATCTGACCTTTTGACCTCTTCAGTTCACCGACACGATAGTAGGCGATGGACTTTGAGGAGAGACCGAGGGTGTTTGAAGCATCGACTTTGTACAGGTATTCCTGATGATGATGATGATGATGATGATGATGATGATGATGATGATGATGATGATGATGGTGGTGGTGATGCTGCTGCTGCTGCTGCTGATGATGATGATGATGATAATGAAGAAGATGATATAATGATGATGAGGATAAGTCTATAATTTAAAATCACTTATACTATATCAAAGGTGATGTACTGATTCATAATTCACACTTCGTAGGCATTTATGAAGTAACAATCACAATCATCACCTGGAATACAATCATCATCGTCATCATCATCATCATCATCATCATCATCATCATCATCATCATCATCATCATCATCATCATCATCATCATCATCATCATCATCATCATCATCATCATCATCATCAATCATCATCATCATCATCATCATCATCATCATCATCATCATCATCATCATCATCATCATCATCATCATCATCACCTGAAATATCCTGTTGACCGTGGAATCGAGAGTCTCCCATTTAGTTTTGCTCGTCAGATTTACTGAACCGACAAGTACTTCCTGATGAGGATTAGTTCGATTATGATGACGATGACGATGATGATGATGATGATGATGATGGTGACAACGACACGATGATGATGATGATGATGATTGATGATGATGATGATGATGATGATGATGATGATGATGATGATGATGATGATGATGATGATGATGATGATGATGATGATTGATGATGATGATGATGATGATGATGGATGATGATGATGATGATGATGATGATGATGATGATGATGATGATGATGATGATGATGGATGATGATGATGATGATGATGATGATGACTAACCTTTCCGTCATCCAGTCTTGTCTTCACTGTCACAACGTATTTGGGTACACTTTTCTTCATTTCATCCATCGTCAGACTTCCTGTCACACGTCATCAAAATCATCGTCATCGTCATCATCACCACCATCACTATCATCATCATCACCACCATCACTATCATCATCATCACCACATCACTATCATCATCATCACCACCATCACTATCATCATCATCACCACCATCACTATCATCATCGTCATCTTCACCATTCTCTCACCGTAAGAAGCGGACGGGTCCCTAATAAGAAGCTTTGATTGGTCATCGCCTGCACTATTTATAGACTTCTGTCTGCTGGGATTTCCAGGTTTCGATTGTGAGACGCCAAGGTCATTGAGAAGTTGGCGGAGTCTTTCATTTTCTGACCTTTCTTGGTTGAGTTCCATCTGATGATGATGATGATGATGATGATGATGGTGATGATGGTGTTGGTGGTGATGATGATGATGCTGGTGATGGTGGTAGTTATGGTGATGATGATGATGATGATGATGGTGATGATGACGACGACAACAATGAAGATGATAACAGCGATGCTGATGGTGATGATGATACAATCAACCCATTTCTTCTTACACCCACCCAAATCAACCACTCAACCGTCCAATCCACCCACTCACCTTCAATTGGTTGATTGTCTCTCTCAGTTGTTCCTGCATGTGAGCAGACGACAATGCTTCCAATCTGACGTCTGTCAAACCCATTTCTTTCTCGTGCAACTGTTGTTTCAGACTGGCTATCAACTTTTCTGATTCCACCGTTGTATCCTCGTTGGCAGGGCACGGGGTGGTCGGGGTGGTCCCCGAGACGACCGCGGGAGTGTTGTTAGGGACGGGCGTGGCTTTGGCGAGGAGAGTCTTGTGATTGGTCTTTGAGGAAGGACTGTCGAAGCTTGTGGAAAGAATTTAATTATTTAAATTCAGTCGATTGTGTTTATTAGATAATAAAATAATAATAATAATAATAATAATAACAATAATAATAATAATATAAATAATAATAATTCCTTACAATTCCAAAATCCTTCTTTGCGATACTAGGGGCGTCGAGGGTACGCTCCTGTACCCTGCCAGGTGGTGGTTGCTATGACGACGGCAGGGCAGGTCTGGTGACTTGAAGGGCGTCGCGGCCACAAATTCACTGGAGCATGACACGTCCGTCTCCGAATCGGAGCCATCTTTCTTCTTGGAGAATGCCTTTTTGAACGTGTGACCCAGTTTCGTCTGATTGGTGAGCAAATAAATTATCAATTTGAAGGGCTTGACCTCACTGATGATGGCTGAAGGATGTCGATTTATTGTTATATTTTTTTTTAATGATTTTGGCGTGGGGTGGCATTCAGATGTATGTAAATAATAAGCCGATATTATCACAAAGGAATTATTTTATTTTATTATTAGTCGGGTAACCTACTTTGTAAAGGATAAAATAAAACAACATTTCAGCACATAATAATACTGGATAAGATAAGATGAGGAAGATGTTAACGAATGAAATGATTTCGTAATTCCATGGTTTAGATGACTGATGGTGTTGATAGCCCCTACTCAACATTCCACACCTCTACCCACATTTCCACCCACACTTCTACCGACATTTCCATCTACATTTCCACCCACACTTCTACCCACATTATTACCCATATTCCTGCTCACATTCCTACCCACATTTCCACCCTTTTTTTCACTCACCCATAGCAAGTTCTTTTTCTTTCCCTCCACGCTTTCGCAACTCTGAGGTGCCTGTTTCGCAATTGATGACATTGCAATTGATTTGTAATTAAATAATTTTAATAATTACAATTCTT
>JAJTWR010000368.1:207500-212500 GCA_021613335.1 Whitmania pigra | reverse complement strand
CCATCCATCCATCCATCCATCCATCCATCCATCCATCAATTCACGAATTAATTCAAATTAATGACTCACATCTTCACAGCTTAATAAAGACCCAATTCACAAATTCACAACCAAATTCCCAAATCTCTGCATAACCGAAAGATTACGTAATCGGCTAGGTTTCAAGCCGTCCTTTGAAGTTCAAAAGAACCGTCAACCCACGCGCAGCAGGTTCGAAACCCAGGACCTCCCTGATTTTTATTTTTTTTTTAATTTTTAAATTTGGAGCAGCCCCCCAAAACAATTGATGTACTGCTTAATCTGTTGTTAATGGACGTCGCTTTATAATTAGAAGAGAAACGCCAACATCCCTTTTGATCGTGATTTGTTTTGGTCCTATTTTTAGAATTCAGACGCCATTTTTTTTTTACCGAGTCACGTGCCGGCCTTTTTATGGCTTTTGAAGAGGAACTAACACGCAATGAACTCAAAAATGTTAACGGAGATGATGATGGAGATGATGACGATGATGACGATGATGATGATGACGATGACGACGACGACGATGATGATGATGATGATGATGATGATGACGATGATGATGATGATGACGATGACGATTATGATGATGATGACGATGATGATGATGATGACAGAATCCAATTAGCCAATGCAGCTACTAACAGTGGCACACATCTGCTAGCCACTGTTCCGATAAAATCTAACATCAGAAATAAATGTAAACAAAAGGAGATGATGATGATGATGAATCGTTTATTTTCAGTAAGTAATTAATTATAATAATTCATACAATTTTGTGTAAACTGTTTATTAATAATACTGTTTCAATGATTCATATGAATAAATAATTGCCTAATTAATTATTATAATTGTTTGTTAATAATAATAATAATATTATTCTAATTATATTTTTTTATTTCAGCTCACCTCCTGCGCTTGTCTTTCTTCAGTCTGTTTAAATTATAATTTATATTTATTAACCCATAATTATAAAATAATTACGCGATAATTGTAATAAAGTTTATATTTAAGTAATGTTTATTTGAAAACAACGGCAAAGTTTCATAACATTATTAATGAATAAGTAATTTTATTGAATGTATTAAATTGTGTTTAATTAATTTTATTATTTAATAATAATAATAACAATTAAATTTTTATAATAAAATAATTATATAATTAAAATAAAAAACTAAAACGAACTTTTACCATTTCATTGGTCGTCATGACAGCAAACGATTAGCTTAAAGTAAATTCCGCGGGTAATAATAATACTAATAATAACATTAACAGCCAATGGTTCGTAATCCATCGCAATTATGTTATCACGTCCATAATTATAACTTATAATAATAATAATTATTATTATTACCTTTTCAAATAATATTATTAATGCTTAATAGTTATTATTAATCTCGAGGCTTGCGAAATGATCTGATATCGGAGTTGTGCTTTAAAAGGCAATAACTTTCATAACAACTGTTTTTTTTTATAAATTCACGTTTAAGTAACTCTTACATGCTACTTACTATTCAATACTTAATATTCATTACCTAATATAATATTCAATACTTGATTATAACATGTCTTAAAACGAAGTTCTACTTAAAAATTATTATTCATCATTTAATATTCATTTCTTAATATTCATTACTTAATACACGGTACTTAATATTCATTACCTAATATTCAATAACTAATTATAACATCGCCTTCCAACAACAACATCTCCAACAACGACAGGATACAAGAAGTATACAGGCATCCTTATAAACCTTATCCACCCTCACTCATCTCTCACCATCTCTCTCTCTGAAGATATTTCGCTTCTTTTTTCTCTTTATTTTTTTTATGTCTTATCCTTCCATCTTTGCATGGCAGCAGCAGGAATAATCGATGATGATGATGATGATAATAATAATAGGAAGAATAATAAGAATATAATAAATAATAATATAATAATAATAATAATAGAAAAAAGATAATAATGATAATAATATAGGAATAATAATAATAAATCTTCATCATCATCATCCATCATCATCGTCGACGTCGGCATCTTTTTTCCTCAGCTTGAGCGGTTAGCGATGTGTACGAAAATATATCAATGGGTGAATAAAAGAAAAAATTCTCAGCCATCGACCCACTTACAATAAATTAAATTAAATAATAATTAATAAGAATAATAATAATAACAATAAAATGATTTTTAAAATAATAGAATATAATAATAAGAATAATAATAATATAATAATAATAATAATAATAATAATAATATAATAATGAAGAATATAATAATAAGAATAATAATAATAAATAATAATAATAATGATAAAAAAGATAATAATGATAGAATAATAGTAAAATAATAATAAATCTTCATCATCACATCATCATCATCATCGTCGACGTCGTCATCTTTTTCCTCATCTTGAGAGGTTAGCGATTTGTACGAAAATATATCAATGTTGAATAAAAAAAAAATCAGCAGCCATCGACCCACTTACAATAAATTAAAATTAATAATAATAATAATAATAATAATAATAACAATAATATGATTTTTAGAATAATAAGAATAATAAATAAAATAATAATAATAATATAATAATAATAATAATAATAATATAATAATAATAATAAGAATAATATAATAATAATAATAATAATAATAATAATAATAATATGATGATGATGATGATGATGATGATGATATGATACTGTTTTACTCACCATGGTGGAGAAAACCGATGAAGAGGTGTTAGAGATGAGAGACAGAACAGAGGCGTGTACTGCATAAAATTGACGTCATACTGTCCATCATCATCATAATCGTCATCACCATCACCACCACCACCATCATATCATCATCATCATCATCATCATCATCATCATCATCATATCATCATCATCATCATCATCATCATCATCATCATCAATCATCATCATCATCATCATCAGCATCATCATCATCATCATCATCATCATCATCATCATCATCATCATCATCATCATAATCGTCATCGTCATCGTCATCGTCATCATTGTCATCATCATTGTCATCATCATCATCAAAGTCATCATCGTCATCGTCATCGTCATCATCATCATAATCGTCATCGTCATCTCATCATCATTGTCATCATCATCAGCAAAGTCACATCGTCATCGTCATCGTCATCATCATAATCAGCAGCAGCAGCAGCAGTATTATATGTTTCATCGTCACCATTATCACCACAGACGGCATCATCATCATCACTACCACGATCATCATCATCACCATTTCTATCACAGACAGGCACAAAAATTCAATCCATCTTCGGTGTTTTTTGTCGAAAATGGAAGAATATTTTTTTTATCACATTTTCGCTGATAGGAAAGAACATTGGATGTTTATTGATGGATGGATGAATGGATGGATGGATGGATGGATGGATGGATGGATGGACGGATGTATGGATGGATGGATGGATGGATGGATGAATGGATGGATGGATGGATGGATGGATGGATGGATGTATGGTTTGATGAATGGATTGGTGGATGATTGGATGGATGAATGGATGTATGGTTTGATGAATGGATGGGTGGATGATTGGATGGATGAATGGATGTAATGGTTTGATGAATGGATGGGTGGATGATTGGATGGATGAATGGATGGATGGATGGATGTGTTAAGGGATGAATGAATGGAAGAATGGTTGGATAGATGATGTGATGGAACTCACAGTCTCCATCTTCGTCCAGCGAATACAACGACTTCAGAGGACTCTGTTGTTGTTGTTGTTGTTGTTGTTGGCATGGTGACGTAACGCTCGACTGATTTTTACGAGACAAACAACAACTTTGTGACCCCGGTAAAGGCAAAGAACCTTGACCCCTGAGAGATATTTTTAGATTTTTTATGGCAAGGATGCCACAACCAATCATAACACACGATGATGATGATGATGATGATACTGATGACGATGATGATGCTGATTAATACCAAATAATTATACTAAGTAATATTCTAAATAATAATAATAATAATAATAATAATAATAATAATAATGATGAGTGAAAAATTAAACCGCAACAAATAAACATATAAAATCTGTTATTATAAATTTTATCCACCTGAACATTCTCCTATGCCCACCATTTGGTTGTGGGTTCAATTCCTGGTTGTGGCTGATGTGAGAGGCTGATAAACTGAATCCTCTTGGACTCTGGTTAAATATTTGGTATTTATTTGAAATTATCATCTTAATAATTATAATTTTATTGATTTTATTAGATTTTATTTATTTCATTAGATTAATTAATTGAATGATTATTATAATTTTTATTAATATCGCATAATTGATTTAAATCATCGAATTAATAATTAGATAATAATTTTATTTAATTATTTAATTTGTAATAGTCACATTAATTAAGGCGTAAATATGAAATTATTACTGATGCTATTGAATGAACAAGTTCATAATGAATATTTAATTTTTGAATTACGCAATCACCGATGCACGTTAGACTCGCCAGATGGCGCACCTATTAAAGATTCCATCACTATCAGTTTTAATTATTAATTAGTAATATTTAAATAAATAAAAGCAACTATTCTTGAAATAATCATTACCACCACCACCAACATCATCATCATCACCACAACAACCATCATCATCATCATCATCATCATTACCATCTCTTAAATAAATTATAAATATTCCCGATTCAACAGCATTTTACTTAGCACAAGGCAAAAACATAAATAAAAATAAATTATATTAAAAAAAAAATTATAATAAAAATGTCGTTAATAATAATACTCAATGATACACCTTATCGTAAGTTGAATCGATAGCAGACGACTTGACGCATCCACCGTTTCTCAGTGGCTCCTGTGTGTACTTGAGTGCCAGGCCCGCACTGAGGGGAGATTTGGGGGACCTGGGTAGACTGCTGTGAAATCTTTTGGGGTCTTGCTGGGGAGGTGAGAGGAGCGAGGAGGA
>JAJTWR010000368.1:180000-202500 GCA_021613335.1 Whitmania pigra | reverse complement strand
CATCCATCCATCCATCCATCCATCCATCCATCCATTCCATCCATCCATCCATCCATCCATCCATCCTCCATCCATCCATCCATCCATCCATCCATCCATCCATCCATCCATCCATCATCCATCAATCCATCAATCCATCATCCATCCATCCATCTAACCCATCCATCCGTCATCAGTCATCGTTGAATAGATAAGGCATTCCATAAAATTATCTGCCGTAAATGTAAAATATTTCTTCCTGATATTTTCACGGATCAAATATTTTAAAAATTGTTTATAGAAAAATCAATATTTTCCTTCGTAAATAATGTAATGATGCTAGAAATAATTTTGCTAATAACTTTTATAATAATAGTAATAATAATAATTAATAATAATAATAATAATAATAATAATAATAATAATAATAATAATAATAATAATAATAATAATAATAATAATGATAATAATAATAATAAATAATTAATAAATAATAATAATAATAACTAATAATAATAGTCAAATAGTTAACCTATACATCTCCGCCGTCATCACCAACGATTAAAACTCTCAATTTCCGTCAATCGACTCTGACTTTGCGGGTTCAACTCCCACCTCGAACCCACCTCTGTGAAATTCTCGACAGCAAACTGGTCCCCTGTTGCCCTCCTGAGTACCTGTTTATGGGGGACATGGGCTGAACCTCGACCAAGTACTTGCCGTCAACTTCACCGTGTCCTGCCATTTGACCTTTGGTCTCGGCAGGCGAACCGATGACCCCGGAGTCGTCCTTTGGCAGGGTTCGTAAGAGGTTGCCGTGGTTCTTGGTTTTTCTTAGGATGATGACGTCATCGTCATCATCATCTTCTTCCTCCTCCTCAGTAGACGGCTTCCTTGATAAGGATGCGTTCGAGGTTACATTCTGAGGTTTAACAGCGGTTGATAGGTTCTTCTTATCTTCTCGTTTGATGGACCTTTTCATCTCTTTCTGTCTGGTTGTGGGGTTTGAACTCTCAGAGGAAGGACTGAGCGCTCTATCGGCAGTCGGATCAGCAGTCGATAATTCGAACGTTTTAGATTGGCTCATCGATGGCCGGTTCTTCTGTAGTGCGATAGTTCGCGTGCTGTCAATCTTTTTCTGGTATGACCTCGGATTGGATGACCTCCTTGTCAACTTTGGCAGGGAGCTCAGCCGTTCCCCGGACATGTTCTTCTTCTGGGTGAAATTAGGGGTGGAACTGGTGCTATGGCCATGGTGGGTGTCCGAGGGTACGATGGAATCGATGGTTTTGGTCCTCGGTGTCTTCATCTTTTCCATGAGTACTCCCTCGTCCTTCCCCTTCTCCATGATCGGCAGAGTCTTGGCCTTACCGCTGCCGAAGAGTTCGACGAGTTTCGAACGCGGTGCCTCGGAGTTGGATTTGTTTGTCGACATCTCGATCTGATGTTCACCTGGAATGATGGAAGAGTGAATTTATAGATGGGTGAATGGAGGAATGAATGGATGGATGAATGAATGAATTGATGGCTGAATGGATGGATAGATGGATGGATGATCAACAGTTTCTCGTGATAGTAGAACAGTGGAATACTGATAACAAAAAAAAAAAGCTCTCATTCAACCCGTGGTTTTATTTCAAACTATTTATTTATTATTTATTTCGAAAAACTTTAATTCTACAAAAAATTGCTTCCAAATTAAATTAATTTTTCAGCATTTTCACATCAGATAAGCTGAGAACCTTCAGTCACGTGAACAAAGAAGCTAATGTCAAATTATGAAATTATGATAACTATGAAATTATATAATGGCAGTAAATAGAGGATGTTTAATGAATAATAATGATTGATAACAACGAAGGTGACGATGATTATTATTATTATTATTATTATTATTATTATTAATATTAATATTATTATAATCTGAAATATTGTTATTATTATTATTATTATTATTATTATTATTATTATATTATTATTATTATTATTATTTATTATTATTATTATTATTATTATTATTATTATTATTATTATTATTATATTATTATTATTATTATTATTATTATTATTATTATTATTATTATTATTATTATTATTATTATTATTATTATTATTATTATTATTATTATTATTATTATTATTATTATTATTATTAACATAACTATAACTGTTATGAAAATAGTTGTTAATGTAATTACTCTCCAATATTGTTATTCCCAGTAAAATAATAATTTTAATTATAATATTTGTTAATATAATTATAATGGATTTATTTATAATTTAATAGATACTTAGACTTAACACAATATTTATAATTATTACTAATTAATTAATTACTATATCTGTTATTATTACGGATTGATCAATAATATTATGGCTTTAACATAACGATATCAATTATAAATATAATAATGCCATACATCCCACTAACGACGTTCGATTACTCATCACAGGCATTACATTAGAAGAACTGGGATTTGAACTCAGAGAAAACGGGTCCATGAAATGAAAAGAAGGATCAAAACAACCACATGCGAGCAATTACCAAGCAATGATGAGCATATAACATGAGCAATAATAATAACAACAACATCAGCAATATAATAATAATATTAATATAATAACAACAAAAACACCAATAATAATAATAATAATAATAATAATAATAAGAATAATAATAATAATAATAATAATAATAATAATAATAATAAATAATAATAATAATAATAATAATAATAATAATAATACATAATAATAATAATAATAATAATAATAATAATAATAATAATAATAATTAATAATAATAATAATAATAATAATAATAATAATAATTAATAATAATAATAATAATAATATAATAATAATAATAATAATAATAATAATTAATAATAATATAATAATAATAATAATATAATAATAATAATTAATAATAATAATAATAATAATAATAATAATAATTAATAATAATTAATAATAATAATAATTTGTCTAATCTACTTTTAGAAACATTCTCAACGATTTGAAGGCAAATAAAGCAATCACAAATAGAACATATTAAATAATAACATTAAGAATAATAATAAAGCACATCTTACCAGCAATTAATTAATTTATTAAGCAAGTTATTTTTGGCGGATTTATAAACAGCCCTCAAAAAAATTTAATAAATTTCCGCTGTTGCACAGAAGCTTATGCAATCAGTTGAATGATGTTCAAAACGCATATAAAGTCAGTGGTGTTTTCATTAAATTTTCCAGAAGTCGATTCTATTTTGTGTAATAATAATAATATATATTATATAAAATATATAATTATAATAATATATAGTCTATTAATATTATTATTATCATTATTAATAATACAAATCATAATTTTTTTAATTTACTTTTAATAGCTTTTTCTAATCTTTTGAATGAAACGAGTATTTTTTTTTGAATGAAACAATAATTATAACATATTATTTTATAATAATACTATTAAGAATAATAAATAACATCCTGCTAACAATTATTTACATCAATATCGAAATTATTTTAGGCCCACATATGCAAAGCCTTCAAATACAATTCAGTTAAAATATGTACAACAGGAAGATCAATTCATTTGTGATTGATTCAATCAGTTACAAGTCTATCCTTTTTGGAGTAATAATAATAATAATAATTATGGTAATAATAGTAATCATAATCATTAACATAATTTATGTGATCTATTTGTAATAGCAACGCCTTCACAATGCTTTTGAGTGGAAAGGATATTTTTGTTATCCAAACAATGTTCATATAATTAGGACATATTATTTTATATTAATATTAATCTATTGTATTAATAATAAATAAAAAATAATAATTATTATTATTACTTTTTTTAATCATTATTATTATAATAATAATAGTAGAAATGAAATAATAAAAATGATAAATATGAATTATGATGTCATTATTAATGAAACTGTGATTCAAATAATGTTATTATAATTGTAACTAGTCATTTGATATTAGTTTAACCAATAACAGGGAATCGCATCCAGTCAATAATTATTTACTTAATTATCCAAATTAATTTTTGCCGACTTATACAGAGCCGTCAAAAAACCGATCATACAATAATTTGTCACTTGGTCATGATAAAATCTTATGAAGCCAGTTAATATGCACAAGAAGCAGATATTTCAGTGGTGTTTTCGTTCAATTTTCTAGCAGTCGATTCTTTTTTGGTATAATAAATAATAATAATAATAATAATAATAATAATAATAATAATAAGAATAATAATAATAATAATAATAATAATAATAATAATAATAATAATAATAATAATAATAAATAATAATAATAATAATAATAATAATAATAATAATCACAATAATAATAATTATATAATATAATAATAATAATAATAATAATCACAATAATAATAATTATTATTATTATTAATACTATTATTATACACAATAATTATTAACAATAATACTATTATTATACACAATAATTATTAACAATAATACTATTATTATTATTATAATTATATTGATGATTACGGTAGTAGTAATTATTAAAAACTTTTTATAAATAACAGCTTATTAAAATAAGAATTTACATCCTACCAATATCTATTTAGATCACATTAAGCTATTTTTGGTCTCTTTCGATAGAATAGTGTCTAACTTTGCGACACACAAACTTAACTTTCAATTGCATTCCGAGACTCAATAGCTAATATAAAGAAATTGTCTGTTTGTTAGGAGAAGTCATGATGATGATGGTGATAGTGACGACGACGACGACGACGACGATAATGACATCGACTATGATGATGATGATGGTGATGACATTGACGTTGACGACGACGACGATGATGATGATGATGATAATGACTGCGATGATGATAGTTTGGGATGGGTTGAGTTTCCCAGAATGTGATTTAAAAAGAGAATTTTTTATAATTACCAGATGAGTGTTGGTCCACCTTGGTCCTCCGTTGTTAAGTTTCTTGATTCTGGAAATGAATGACTGCTGTGATTAATTCTACTAAATTAAATGAAGAACCACATGGAATCATTGAAAAGTTGTAATAATAAGATATTAATAATATTAAATTAAGCTAAGTTAGATTTAGTTTTGTTGATTAGTTGTTTTCTGAGATAGCACTCAGCATTTTATTATTATTGTCATTATTAATATTATTATTATTATTATTATTATTATTATTATTATTGTTATTATTATTATTATTATTATTATTATTATTATTATTATTATTATTATTATTATTATTATTATTATTATTATTATTATTATTATTATTATTATTATTATTATATTATTATTATTATTATTATTATTATTATTATTGTTATTATTATTACACAATTATTTTTATACCAATTATGTTCATCCTAATATCCCCGAACTCATTCGAAGATGGAGCTGAAAGGGAAGGCAGTTAAAAAAAAAGCGATTATTATTATTTATTACGACGTTAATTGATAGTAATTAAACTATTAATATCAATGAATATTTTATTAGAATTATTATTATTAATAATAATGTTATCAATATTCCAGGTACTGTTGCTATGAATCATGACTGTTTTGTAAACTGTATTGTTTTTTTTTTTACCTGTCGTGAGACAAAGAGGTTGTTGAGTCAAGCCATGCGCACCGCATGACTCCCATTGTGAGAATTAACATAATTTATTAAATAGCACTAATATATTCAGAGAACATTAATGATGATGATGATAACTAAGTAGTAGACTATAAGCTTAAGAAGCCTCTTAGTTGTCATGACAACAACGCCTACTGAAATTAGAATACTGATCTATTAAAACTTGATAATGATCTTTAGAACCTCTTAATAATTTACATAAAGAATAAAATAAGTTATTATTATTGTTATTATTATTATATTATAATGACTAAATTAAAGTAATAAATATTAATTCTTTCATTCAGTGCATTTTTTATTGCTCAAGTCACGTGATTTTGATGACGTCTCGTGCGATCGATAGCAGCATCGATTTATAGCTGGGAACAGGTGCAAAACAAACTGATGCACAATTAGTCGTAGCTACTACATCGACCGCACCGACTGCAGTCGTAGCAACCGCATCAACCGCACCGACGACAAACGCTGCTGACGAATCGAGACGCAACTAATGAACGCGTAAAATCGCTAGCGAAACAGCCATCACGGACGTCACAAAACACAACAAGATTCACGAAACCGAATCCAACCTTTCTTATTCGGTTACCCAGGTTGAGCGGAACAGACAAAAAATTTCTTTGTAACGGCTTCTTTGTAAATTCTAAACAACGTTCTGCTAAACCATTATCATCGTCATCATCATCGCCATCTTTGTCTTCATCATCTTGATCATCATCATCAGCAGCATCAGCGCTATCATAACGCAACGCTCGCGCCTTGTACGGCGCAACTATCAGACGATCCAGCCATACTTGGGTTATAAAGAAACCTGGACTGTGGAGATGGTGATGATAAGAGAGGATAAAAAGAGAGAAGGTGATGATAAGAGAGGGCAAAAAGAGAGATGGTCCTGATGAATGGGGGAGGCATTTCACACAATCGATGATGCAGAACGCCAGCACCTGTCCTTTTTGTAGAACGATAAAGACGATGGTGGTAATGGTGATGATGATGACGATGATGATGATGATGGTGTAGTCATTATACATTTAGAGGATTTGTATGTTCTTCCACTGTTGTTTGTATTTGGATAACATTCTGTAATTGCGTAATAATTCAATTAATTATAATCACAGGTCGAATTAAACATCAATGAACCGTGAAGCCATTTTTGTTAGAGGTGTTTATGTGGTGCCAAGCAAAACACTTTTTTTTTATAAATTAGTTTGTTTTAATTCAATAATAAAAAATTAATTAAGACAAAAAATTTTCAATTCGTGTTTAATGTTGTGGCTGTCACCGTCTGCAGAAATTTTGATGATCGCACTTGCACCATCTAGGGAACGTTTTAGAAATGTCAAACTAAAATTTAATATAATTAAAATTTATATTAATTTAAAAATATTAGTAAAAAGCAATTTCTTTAAATTAAATTTAAATATTTTTTATTTTCTTAAAAATCTTAAAAAGTTAATAATGCGTTAATAATTTAATTAATAAAAGTTAATAATAATAAGGCTATTAATAATCATAACTTATTAAACATTAATGCGCATAACTCATATTTTTGAATAAATTATAACAAATGAAATTATTGCAACAAATTCATAAAAAATCTAATTATAATTTAATAAATATTAATCATTTCTTTCTTCCACAACTGTATCATTTATCATTCTGTAACTTTCATCAGGCCTCTGAACCTTTAATTTCTTTATTGATTCGCTCTTTTCATCTATCGAATGGCAAGAACCAGGGTTCGAATCCGGCCGAGGAAGGCTGTTTACGTGTGAAAGGATAGAATTAGTAGATATGAGTAGTAAGTCACTAGAAGTTTCTGTTGACGATTTTTCATCAAAATGTTTTTTTCCGAATTGAAATGGAGATTCAGAAGTCAACATAGTTTCTGTCGACAGGTTTCTCTTGACAGATCTTTGGCCAAAAGACGTGTTCATATGCTTTTGATGTTTAAGCTTTGAGAGATTTTTCTTATTCGATGATTTTCTCAAATCTTCCTGACTCGAACATTTAAATCTTCTCCAAGAATCAATAAAATTTGAAGTGGGTACGGGTTTAGCCAACTGCGATTCGCAGAGACACAACAGCTGCTCAAACGAGTCGAGCACAGCCGAGCCAGTCGTGTTAGCTGTAGCGAGTAGCTGCCTGAAGCTACGTCTGCCAGTTAACTCGTGTCTTCGATAGGCCTTGCGTTCTGACAACCACAGCTGAGGAGATTGACGATGATAGGCTATGCAGATGAGGGCTTGTATGAAGTCACGCATTTGAAGGCCTATATGAATTTTTAGAATGTGGTTAGTATGTGATTAATAAATTATTATAGCAGTTTTAGAGAACTCGTGAATAATCAATTTAGCTTACGCAGTTGTTTATCGCTGCTGTTGTTCGTGATTGGTTGACCCATTTCTCTCGATGTCTCCAGGAAAATTATGTCAAGGGCAATTGGAGGTAGACTGCTGGTTGCAAGGCGACATCTCCTGGCAAATAAAAACATTCATTTCAAAATATATTCTTTTGTTAACTTTCATTAAAATTATCCTGCTCAAAGTTTTTCAAAAGAAAATCAATACCTTTGTTACATTATTGGACATTTAATCGATAAAATAGCTAACAAAATAATATTGGACATTTAATCGATAAAATAGCTAACAAAATAATATTGTAATGTAACAATTACAGATCCACCGCAAGCAAACCATTTGTTGAAAAGACTCGATATGAAATTCCAAAGATTAATAGCACCTATGCCAACAAAGTTTTGTTTACTTTAATTTATTTATTTATTTATTTATTTGATTATAGTCCGTTGCATAACTGCAGATTTACTTTAATTTTGAACTCATTGGATATAGCTTCAAAGCTTGGATTCAAAAGAAGGTGGAAGATTAAAAAACGCCTCAAAAATGAAGGTGTAACGAATTTACAATTTATAATCAACTTTCTAGGCGATCTGTGGAACTTTAATTATGCTTTTGCACAATTTAATGATAATAATCATAGAAATTTTGCATATGAAAATGCTTTCAATCATTTTTATTTTAGAAAAAAAAAAAGAGAATAATTCATTAGTATTCTAATCCCAGGATTTAAACAAATAAATTATACATCATAACCTCTGTAACCTCTGATCTACATTCCTTTCCAAAAATCAATCTCTACCCACTTGGTAAAGGACTTAAAGGCTGTTGAATTCATGCCACTAGATTCAGTGTCCTGAAGATGTCTCAGGTACAAGTCCACTGCCCTTAAAATGATGGAAAACTTTTCAAACTGGGCATCTGACTTTTCAGATGGAAGGATTTTTTCCAATGTGTTGTAACCTTTGTGCCAAGGTTCCCTAAAGTTGTTTTCTGTTACTTCTCCTGCTGAACTAAATTAAAATAAAATAAAACCACAATAAAAGTTTTCTTTTATACCTAAAATTATTAAGCATTATTATTATTATTTAAAAATAACTATTAAAAAATAAACATAAAAAATTACAGTTGTAATATTATTATCAAACATTATAATAATAATAATAATTTAATTTAATAATTGTAAGAAAACAGTAATACCCATTTGAAACTAAGGTTTTAATGTTTAAGAAAGACCAATTTAATGATTACCAGTTACTAAATGCAACTACAAGATCAAACGTATTCAGCATACAAATATTTTCTCCTCACTTTATCATCTCTCGTTTAGAGGGATCAACAAGCAGTAGGGTATCGAGTACCAATCTCCTTTTAATCTCTTCATCCACAGGGCTGCTGAGGCTTTTTGTGACCTTCTGGCAAAGGTCGAGTTCAAAGTCTAGCCTCAAACTGGGGCTAGAGTTAACCTCTAACAGGATTGGCTGACATTTATTCGTCAAGAGTATGTCAAAGCCCAAGATCTGTATTTAAAGATTTTTTTCTGATAATTTTAATAGATAATTTTAGAGTTAAGGATATCTTTTATGATTGGGTATGAATAGAAAGCGAATAATTTATTTAAAGTATCAAGACATTTAAATATATTATAAAAATTAAACTCAATTAAAACGCAAATTAAACCTGAAAACAGGATATGGAACGATCGCTAGTAATTTGTTTCCACGTTTCGAATTTCAGGTCAGGCAAGATGGCCGTCATAGTTTTGATGACTATTCTTCGAATCCCATCGAGAAGAAGATCAGTGTCGTGGCCCAAAAGTCTTAATTGGTGGAGAACCTTAATAGTCGAAAACGTGGACCAATTTCATTAGCATTAGTGGCATTGTAACTGTAACTGTAACTTCATTTATATAGCGCCATATGCATAGCGTCAGAGGCGCTTCTTGTAACCATTTATATAGCGCTCCTTCCCAAGGGCGCTGGCGGCAGTGCAGGCTGGGTTTCGAACACGACACATTACGACTGTTGCCATTACCGCCGTATGCAGGCACGTAACCCATTCGGCTAACCTGCACGGCATTGTTGATTGATTGTGCATAGATACGTGATTTTATTAATTATTACCAGTGGCAGAGACCACAAATAATTGATCTGGTTTTGATCTGCTACCAACCAATGGCAGATTTGGCACAAATCACAACGGCCAATAATAATAAAATAATAATAATAATAATAATAATAATAATAATAATAATAATAATAATAATAATAATAATAATAATAATAATAAAATAATAATAATAATAAATAATAATAATAATAATAATAATAATAATAATCCAAATCCCTTCTAGTTAAAGAACGGTCAAGACGTACATTAACCAGAGATCTTTTAGAGCCATCGTGAGATGATTCAGTGTGGAGGTAATTCTTGTTTTTCTTATTCAGAGAGTAATTGGTCAAATGTATGAAGGGGTTGTGAATGTTACGCGATGTTGGAGGTCTGTAGGGCAGGGTGCAGAATCTTGCCAGTCCATCCTGATTGGTTGAAATTAGGATTAAATCGGCATTACACACTAAAGATTTAATATATCCTTAAAAAGATTAGTAATTACTTCAGTCGTTTATTGCTTAGAAATCAATGTAAAATATAACGTATCCCAAGATATTGCCTAATTTGGGCATTCATAAACCAAATAAATCTATTAATGACCTTTGACATATAAATAGTGAGAGGTTCAAGAGAGGTCACTACCACGTAAACCCTGAGGTCAAATTTGAATCCCTCCAATAACATAGGAGTTGCCACATATTCCTGAACAATATGCTTTTTCCGAGCGTCCGGCGAGTATTCTCTTGGATCCTGAATTGTCATTTCAAAGACCAATTAAATTTGTTCTGCTTGTCTATTGGTCCATACCTGAATCAGGTAAATGCCTTCGCCTTGCGAACCTTCGTCTGGTTTGACGATGAAAACGGTGGGAGGAGCAGAATGAAGAAGACCGGCTTCTGAGTGGATGGGAGGCAATGTAGGCAGGGCGGATGAAAACGACCAATCGCGTGGAGGTACGTCGGGGGAAAGCAATGTAATTGGCTGATTAGTTTTCTCTTGAGCTATAGTTTGTAATACTATCAGTCTAATATCAACTAACATCTAATGTAATAATATCTTCCTAGTAATGAAGAGAATAATGGGCAAATAATAGCATTACGATTAATTGCTCTTAGGGCTGCGGATTTAATCGATTAATTCGACCGGTTAAAGTTTCTTTAATCGATTAATCTGGCTCTGGTTTGTTTAAGTGACTGTCTAAAGTGATATCTTCAATAAAGTGATTGATTGATTTTCAGTGCTTTTCTAAAAGTTTTTAAGTTAATAAAGGAATTTACAACTTATTTGTGAAGTTAAGTCACTGATTGTTTTAGCCAACTGAAGTCGTGTGGTTGTGTGTACTGACAAAATGCATAGTTACGATGCAACCAGATCAGCTAAAAGTAGTTTAAATATACATGTATGTACGCTACGATTAATCGATTAATTTCGAAAATTAATGTAAAAATGTTCCGCGATTGATTGATTGATTGATTGATTGATTGATTAATCGATCAAGAAATTTTTAATCGTTCGCAGCCCTAATCATTATCATCATCCTCATGTACCTACACGTTGTTACCGTAGACGGCGGTGGTGACAAAGTGCCATAGGCACTCCAGCTTCCTCTTTCTGTGACTGCAATTGGCGATGATGATAATGATGACAAGGACGCCGAAGACGACGACGACGATGGAACTCTTAGCAGCGGAAAGGAATTCGAGTGGCTTTTCAGGCTAGCTAAAGATTTCAATGTTCTCGTAGCTACTGTAGTCGGCGACCTAAAGCCAGCCGCACAGACTGCAGAAGCTTCTGCGGCAACGTTCGACGACTTGGAACGAATCGAGTTCGAGCCAACAGCTTCGGCGCTAGATAAAGCGCCTGATGAGGAACGAGAGAGCTCTTCCGATGTAGATGCAGTACTGGGCGTGTAAGACGTCACGGTCGAAGGAGCGACTGCAGTAGGTGAAGCCAGTGAAGTCGATGGGAGGAATTTCGAGACTTCCGTCTTAAACTCTTGCAGTTGCTGAGGTAGAAACCACGTCCTGGGATAAAATGTGAAATCGGAGGGGAACAAGGAACGCATGTTTTCTAATGACCTTCCTAGGCTCACCTTCTTCACCGCCTCTACCATTCCTGATGATGATGGTGATGACGATGATGGTGGTGATGGTGATGATGATGATAATGGTGGAGCTCATTCGCGATTTGTTCTCGTAAGATGTAAGATGTTTTTATAATGGCGTCGCAGTCATCATTGATCGTTTTCGGCATCATCATCATCATCATCATCATCATCATCATCATCATCATCATCATCATCATCATATCATCATCATCATCATCATCATCATCATCATCATCATCATCATCATCATCATCATCATCATCATCGTCATCGTCATCGTCATCGTCATCGTCATCGTCATCGTCATCGTCGTCATCGTCGTCGTCGTCGTCATCGTCGTAGTCGTCATCATCATCATTCGCTCGTGTACTCACCTGGAAATTTATTGACGACGCCCTCGGTTATGCCTGCCGTCTCGGAAAAGTGAACTGCATTCCAATAAAGGTCACAGTGCTGAGACCCGCTTGACCTCTACGTCACGTCACGTCATGTCACGCAATCAAATTTCCAAGCAGTAATAATAAGTATAAGAGATTAATAAAAAATAATTTTGTCAAAATAATTCTTCAACGTTATCGATGTTGCCCATAAATTGTGCTTTTCTAAATTGTTCGTTCAAGCATCAAATGTTTTATAAGTCAAACGAACGATTTAATAATTAATTAAAAATAAATTAATAACATTAAAGCATAGTTATCATAATATAATGATGTATAATAATAATAATAATAAGTTATCGTACAAAACCGACCTCTCTCCAGCCAAGCATATCGATGCACATCTTCACAACTTCGTAACTCGACCGAGCTCTCGACGTGTCAACGGTTACAATGACCTCTTCGTCAGAGGCCATCATCAGGGCTTTGACCTTAGCCCGCTCCTTTAACTCTATGACCTTTTGAACTTTTGAATTTGGTTGACTAGGGCGAAATAAGGCAAACAGAAAAAACGTGACCTAATGTTTCCGTTCTTTCATTCTGACCATAAAAGTCCGTCATTCATTGAGAGGCTACTAAAAGCTCAGCCAATCAGATAGCGGGTACTTATTATCTCTGTTCTAATTGGATCACGCAACGAATGGAATTTTTACCCCTTATCCTGTATTACTAATTGTTTCTCTATTTATCTCCCGTTAGGCTGGTCAGGCGTCTTGGTTTCCATGGAGAATTCATGAATCATGAATGGAATCACCAGCGAAACATTCATCCGTGCATGCGCTTGAAATAGTGTTAGTCTGATCGTAAAAATCAGTTAATCTTTATTCTATTTGCCCTAATTGGCTTAACCAATTTTTGGACTTCAACAACAACAACAACGACAACAACAACAACAACAACAACAACAATAACAATAATAATATTAATAATAATAATAATAATTTATCTAATCTATTTTTAATAGCAATACATCGACATCCTATGCTGGATGACCTAGAAAATTATTATTGTAACAATAATAATGAATAACACTTATTAATTAATTAATAATACAATAAATAACAATAATAAAATATTAATATTATTTTAATAATAATACTATTATAGTATAATGTTAGTAAATAATAACAATAGTAGAAATGAAATAATAAAAATGATAAATATGAATTATGATATCATTATTAATGAAACGGTAATTCAAATAATGTTATTATAATTGTGACTCATTGTTTGACATTAGTATTACTAATAACAGGGAATCGCAATCAGTCAACAATTATTCACATAATTATCAAAATTAATTTTTGCCGACTTATGCAAAGCCTTTAAAAAACCCATTTGTGCGTTAATTGCTGATGATTCACAAAATCTTATGCAGTCAGTTAATATGTACAAGAGGCAGATATTTCAGTGGTGTTTTCATTAAATTTTCTAGAAGTAGATTTTTTTTTGGCATAATAATAATTATTATTATCAATAATAATAATAATTAATAATAATAATAATAATAATAATAATAATAATAATAATAATAATAATAATAATATAATAATAATAATAATAATAATAATAATAATAATAATAATAAAAATAATAAAAATAATAATAATAATAATAATAACCAATTAATCAAGCTCAGTGAACCAGAATGAATGCAATTGAACGTTGATTTATGACAACCCACTTTGGCATGAAATGCATCCATGGCAAATCACAGCATTCCTGACGCCGTGTTTTTTAATACTCTATTCAATTCGTCTCATTAATTATTCATTAATTATGGGTTTTTCCGTTACCATGGAGAACCAGGTAAGTAAAAGGCCTTGGAATTTGGATTTTAAGTTTCAGTGAAATATGTGGAAAACAATATTTTATGAAATTATGTACGAAATTCTGATTAAGTTAAGAATGTAGACTTTACTGAACACAGTGACTAAGAGCCAATAATACTCGAGTAATTATTATATGACCTATGACATTCCACGACTGCAGAAGGTCATTGGTAAATAATTGCTAAATTTTTTTTTTTTATGATTTATTTGGTGGGTTTTCTGTAAAGATTTATTTGCCTCCAAGACTTTCACAAGCAGACGACTTTTGCAAAATTCACGAAAATCGAAACAACAAAAAACCTTGAAAAGGGAGCAAAATGAAAATGAAAGACCGAGAAGATATTAATAGAATGTAGGGATGTGCACGAAGAGAGAAACAAAATCAAACGAAAAGCACCGCCATTGGTGGAAGCTAACCACTCCCTTTTCACTAAATGACCTTCTGATCCAATGTAATTCTTGCTGATTATCATTCATTAATATTCTACATGCCATTAATTTCCAAGGTTGACCTTTTTCTAGTTTGAAAACGGAAGATACTGAAGGTAGGATACATCGAATATCCAATGACAAGGAACACGTGACTGGAAGTTAATGTCCAAAACGATGATGATGGCCATGACGACGATGATGATAATGGTGGTAGTGATGATGATGACGATGATGATGATGATGATGACATATTTCGTTTTTAGGGCAACATCGACCAAGCATTACAGCCGTTGAAGTGATAATTGTTAAGATATGACGTCCGTGATTGCAAGTGATATGAAATTATGTAAATATTAAAATTATTACAATCATTGTAATAAATTATATAACTATTAAAATTATTATTACAATGCATTCAAATCAATTATAAATAGAACATCTCCGTAATATGATAATTATGTTATAATAATAAACAATTTATGAATATTCAAATAACTGGAGTTTCATTGATTTTCATTACTATTAACTGAAAATTAACAGTTTTCACAAGTCCGTCCTTTGATTTACAATGGAGGTCATAAGGTCAACAGAGAAAGAGAGCAGAGGTCATGAAATTGACGCTGATTGGTCGACAATTATAGAAACGGCAAACGTAAACAAAACAAACTCCATTTTTCCACAAGACACAACCCAGAGAATTGCTGAGCAAAAAATAGGATCGAACGATCTAAAAATAGTATTTCTATTTTTAACATCATCTACGTAAAGGGGCTGAATTAATTAAATTAAAAAAGACAAATTAAATATAAGTATAACAAATGCTTCAAAAATGTCGGAAATTATTTTTTGAAAAAAGATTCTAAGTTGGTCGAGAGGAATTAAGTTCGGAATAAAAATAGATCAGAGGAATGTCATAGACGGATATTTTATGTATAGGATTAAAAATTCAGAAGCCAATGGGATTTCGGGTAAGAAACTTTGGGGGCGTGTCTTCGAATCTTGAATCAGATATCTGATGGAGATTGGATAAAAATAATATCATGTAAAGAATAATTAATTGATTCAGTAGAAATTATTTTTTCTTGTTATTATTGATATTAAAATTATTAATAAATTATAAAAAAAATTGCCATCAAACTATGACTAATTATATTTTATAAAACTACAATTACATAATAACACACTGATGCATAACTGAGAATCATAATCATAATCACCAAGAGACCACACAGCAAACTTCGTCGTCATCAGCAGCGGCCGCGTAAGCCAACTCGAGAGTCGCCGATGTTGACCTGAAATGCCCTGAGGTGACCCGCGGCTTTTTTGTCACCCCAGGCCCTCCGAAACGGCCGATTGGGATCGCACGGGACGCCCCCCCTGTCTCCATCGTGGGTGGATATAAAGTTGGCTAGATCCACGTGGCAGATCTGAAAGTTTCGAAGAAAGGTTTGTTAACACTGATTGTTATTTTGGTTGACAAGTTGGTTGTTAGAAAAATTTGGGTGCTTATATCATAACTAGTTCATACAATGGACTTATATATACATATAAACTATACTATATATATATATATTATGGTGTATATATATATACATATACTCTATATGTAGAAATCCATGGCAATGCATAACCATATATATAATATGTAATACCTTATAATATTGGTCAGAATAACTAATGCATATATCACACAGTAATGTGCATATCATTATAATAAATTACAATAAATTATTATAAACACAACCTTCCTGGTGCCAATTGGCTGAACAGGTCGGCTGTTGATTAACATTTGTCCGTCGAATTCGTCATCTGGTCTCGCCTCGTTTTCACAATAATACTTGAGACTTCTGAATCTGCTCAACTGATTGAAAAAATAAAATAGTGATTGGTGATTGGTCTGTATTTCAATCACGAGCTGTGATTGATAGTTGCAGCATGATAGGAATAGCCTTTACATATGTGTGTGTGTGTGTGTGTGTGTTGTGTTATACGATTGAGCAGCAGGTTTACAAATATTTCGAATCAGCTAATCAGATAGCCATCGTAGGTTGGTTAATTAAATCGGGTAGCTAAATCGACTAGTTAAATCACTCACAACTTTACTGCTGGCGTAAATGCAATTCTCAAAGACAATCCAGGTGACTGTTTCGTAACAAGGGGGCGTGGAAAATGAGCCCTGATATGTCCAATATTTTGTCATGTCACCTGACATATTACTTTAAGGTAGAATACAATAGAATATGGGAAAAAATTATTCATCGCTGTAATTAACGATGATTATTATGGTTGATATTCATTAAGTTAATTAAAATATTAATTATAATAATAATAATGACAATAATTATTACTGTTATTGTAGACATTATCTTGGCGATGTTAACTTGTGACATTCATTAACTGCTGCAGTCGCCATTACCATAATCATCATCATTATCGTCATCGTCATCCTCCTCTTCTTCCTCCTCATCATCATCATCATTATAAACCTGGGTTTTTCCTTGTTCGACAATTCCATTTTTTATTCGTCATATGTTGGAACAGGCAGCACTTCCCATACACTAAGTCAATGACTTCCTTTCAATGCTTTCTCTTTTTTAAACATCATCATCATCACCACCACCACCATCATCATCATCATCATCATCATCACTTAATCATCATTGTTATTACCATTGGCCATCTTCATCATCATCATCATCATCATCATCATCATCATCATCATCACCATCACCATCATCATTGCCACCGTAATGAAGTCACCATGCATGAAAGACAGCTTTCGTATATTAATAGGTTATTGTGATTCTTATATTGCTAATGTATAATAATTTTAAGTTTAGAATAATTTTTTGCAGCAAGACCGAAAATCAAACAGATGGGAGGAACCGGAAATGAATAATTGACAAGGGCTGGGCGTGCCAAGTTGCATCAATCATGCCGAGCGAGGGAGGCCCGAGTGATTAACCAGGTAGGCGGAGTTTACGGATATAGAGTAGTCAAAATGGGCGTGGTTATCTAATGAATATTAACCAGGTAGGAGGTGTTTGAATGGAAATTCCTTCGGCAGGGGAACATTCTCCTCTCTGTAGATGGTGTCCTCGAGCAGCTGACTCCAAAGCAGAAGGGCGTCGTTGCACTTTGTTTCTGACACCTGGCGAATGAAAAATAAATAAGGTCGTTAAATGAGCGAAAACTAAATGTAACAATAATAATAATAATAACAATAATAATAATAATAATAATAATAATAATAATAATAATAATAATAATATAATAATAATAATAATAATAATAATAATAATAATAATAATAATAATAATAATAATAATAATAATAATAATAATAATAATAATAATAATAATAATAATAATAATAATAATAATAATAATAATAATAATAATAATAATAATATAATAATAATAATAATAATAATAATAATAATAATAATAATAATAATAATAATAATAATAATAATAATAATAATAATAATAATAATAATAATAATAATAATAATAATAATAATAATAATATAAATAATAGTTATTTAAACTTCTTATCGATTGTTAATATTAAAAGAGTTCATACTTAAAATAATGTTAATAATAGTCATAACATATTAATAAATACAGTAAGTCACTTATTAAGATGAAATGATTTTCTAATAAAATTAATCAATTAACAATTAATAAAACAAAATAAATAATTTTCATAAAAAAACATTTCATTTATATTTGTAAAATATTATTTTTTTTTTGTGAATGGCAGGATTCAGTAAAGTTCTGAATTTGTCATTTTGGACCTCACATGGTCATGAAAATTCTTTTGGAGGTTGATGAAGCCGTTGTAAATAATTGAGCAGACGAGCATAATATCCATCCATCTTTAGATATACTGTTTCTTTTGGTGATTAAGGTAGCTGTGTTCGTGTGCGTGTGTGTTGTGTCTGTGTGTGCTCTGCTTGTTGTGTGAGTTTGCATTATATTATGTAAACATTATTACAAATAATTATACTTATATAATTACAAAAAAAAATTATTTATCGTTATTAACCACTTAAGTAACTTCACTTCGCAATCTTATAAATAAACGATTTTGATTTATATGGAATGAATTGTTGTTGTGGAACGAATTATGCTGTAACGTATTAGTGATTGGAACTATAATCAGAATCTGTTGTGTTGTTCCAGTTGAGGTTGCGATGATGATAACGATGATGATGATAGCGACAACCATCTTGAATTCCAGCCTGAATCAAACAAGCTTCTAGGATGCTGACGTATTCGATGCATTGGCTGGCATGGAATTGGATCTTCCGAGGTCGAACAAATGCACTGCTGCGATGTTGATGATGACGACGACGACGATGATGATGATGATGATGCTGGTGATGGTCATGATGATGATGATGACGATGACGACGACGACGTTGGCTACGATGACGATTATGGTGGTGGTGGTGGTGATGGTGTTGTTGATGATGATGATGATGATGATGATGATGATGATGATGCTGATGATGATGATGATGATGATGATGATGATGATGATGATGATGATGATGATGATGATGATGATGATGATGATGATGATGATGATGATGATGATGATGATGATGATGATGATGATGACAAAAAAGAGCCTGAAAGAACCTGAACGAAGACAGCAAACGCCAGCACACCGTCCTCGTTCCTTGCAGCTTCCTCGTAACAGGAATACAGGTCTTCGTTCCAATGTACAAAGGGATCTGGCGGGTGAGTGAGTGAGTGAGTGAGTGAGTAAGTAAGTGAGTGAGTGAGTGAGTGAGTGAGTGAGTGAGTGAGTGAGTGAGTGAGTGAGTGAGTGAGTGAGTGAGTGAGTGAGTGAGTGAGTGAGTGAGTGAGTGAGTGAGTGGTGAGTGAGTGAGTGAGTGAGTGAGTGGTGAGTGAGTGAGTGAGTGAGTGAGTGAGTGAGTGAGTGAGTGAGTGAGTGAGTGAGTGAGTGAGTGAGTGAGTGAGTGAGTGGTGAGTGAGTGAGTGAGTGAGTGAGTGAGTGAGTGAGTGATGAGTGAGTGAGTGGTGAGTGAGTGAGTGAGTGAGTGAGTGAGTGAGTGAGTGAGTGAGTGAGTGAGTGAGTGAGTGAGTGAGTGAGTGAGTGAGTGAGTGAGTGAGTGAGTGAGTGAGTGAGTGAGTGAGTGAGTGAGTGAGTGGAGTGGAGTGGAGTGAGTGAGTGAGTGAGTGAGTGAGTGAGTGAGTGAGTGAGTGAGTGAGTGAGTAAGCGAGCGATTGATTAGTTAACCTCAGCTGAGCGGGCCACCCCGTTAACCCGATGTTCGGATCCGCTGCTGTCGTTTTCCCCCCAATGCATATGAATCTGCTCCAGAACGAATGAGTAATGTCTGACGGGACCTCCGCTAACATCTGCACAATTCAATCAATCATTCAATCAATCAATCAATCAATCAATGATGTTCATTCAATGACCAATCTGCAATCTGTCTGAAAAATTCATTGCTTGTTTTCCATAAATGTTGTCAGTAATTCAATTTGGAATGTTTTCCCACTAGACAGAGCAGGCCTCATGCAATGCCATTTGCACATGGGAATTTGTGCTGCATTTTCTTCAGAATTAAATGAATGAATGAATTGACGAATGAATGAACAAGCAAATGAATAAAGTGCCAACCGTCCATCTATTCAATCAACCAATCAACTAATCCACTGATCCACCAACTAACCAACCAATCAACCAACCATCCAACCAGCCAATCAATCAACTGGCCCATCAACCAATCAACCAACCAACTAATCAATCAACCAACCAACCAATCAATCAACTAGCCCATCAACCAGCCACTCACACGATCTCGAGTTGACAAAGTTTATCCTGCTCGTATTGCCGTTGTTGACGAGTATCTTGAACTCTCTCAAAATCAGGTCACTGCCGGCGTCAGACTCGTCGTTGCAGCTGTTGAAGCCGGCGTAGCGACTGGCGCCGACTGAGCGAGCCGAGTTGTAGTCGACTTCAAGAGGTACGATGTTGCTGTTCTCGGAATCGGCTTGCCACGTTTCTTCGGTGATGATGTCCACGGGACTTTGCATCCCACCCGAGGCAGAGGGGTAGTGGACCCACCAGCATTCTGGTCCTGTTGAGTTTGAGGTCAAGGTCATCATCGTCATCATCATCATCGTCATCCTCATCGTCGTCATCGTCATCGACCGATAAGGATTGATTGATGGCATGATTCAATTCGCGAGTTAATCACTAGGGGGCGATTGAAATGCCAGTCGGTTCGATGATTGACTCGCCAGTTGATTGAGCGGTTGTTAATGGCCAATCGTTGGTCACGCGACTGCTATGACGGTGGTGAGTGATTTGCTGCCATAGCAACTGCACTGCACAGAAACCACACCCACGAAGGACATAAAGAAAACCTCCCTGGGGAGATTCCCCCCCATCGTCCAAGTTTTCAACTGCAAACCTCCCTTTATGTTCTCACGAGCGCCATTCTGGATTCTCATGACACGCCATCTTAGATTGTTATGAGACGCCATCTTGGATTCTCATGACATGCCATCTTAGATTCTCATGACATGCCATCTTAGATTCTCATGACGCCATTTTGTATTCTCTTGAGACCCCCATCCATGAAGACGACTGCAGCAAATTAAAGTCTTGTCCAATGGCATCTCAATCATCAACAACGACATGATAATAATGATAATAATAATAGTAATAATAATAATTATAATAATAATAATATTCATCATCATCATCAATTTCTATAAAGTAACGGCCGTGTGGTTGCATATTTAAAAGTGAATTAGTTTTCAATTCGTTCGTAAAAATAAAATATTTATAGGATATAAATAAATATAAATTTATAATTATAATTACATTTATTATATATATGTAATGTAAAATATAAAATAAACTCAAGCGGAACTAGCTTCCTACATCCGGCCATTAGCGATCAAGAAAACGTTGACGTTTCTTCCTACATTGTAAACAGAGGATGATTGCTGGATGACTGTGTGGATGACTGTGTGGATGACTGGATGGATGACTGTATAGATGACTGTGTGGATGACTGTGTGGATGACTGGATGGATGACTGTGTGGATGACTGTATGGATGACTGTATGGATGACTGTGTGGATGACTGTATGGATGACTGTATGGATGACTGTGTGGATGACTGTGTGGATGACTCTATGGATGACTGTATGGATGACTGTGTGGAGGACTGTATGGAAGACTGTGTGGATGACTGTGTGGATGACTCTATGGATGACTGTATGGATGACTGGGTGGATGACTGTGTGTATGACTGTGTAGGTGGATGGGTGGATGACTGTATGGATGACTGGGTGGATGACTGTGTGGATGACTGTGTGGATGACTGTATGGATGACTGGGTGGATGACTGGGTGGATGACTGGGTGGATGACTGAGTGTATGACTGTGTAGGTGGATGGGTATGTTAATTGGAGAGTTCCCACCACACTCGAAATCTGATTTCTCAAGTTTTGCACAGCAAATAGCTATTTTATTAGAATGATCAGGAATATATTTTAATTGGTTTCAGGAATATAATGGAAT
>JAJTWR010000368.1:172500-175000 GCA_021613335.1 Whitmania pigra | reverse complement strand
ATGGCAGAGTGGATGGATGGATTTAAGGGTGCCGTAGATAGAAATATTGAGGAAAGGATGGATAAATCATTTCCAGAAATAGAAAGGGGACAGGTTGACATTGGAAATATGCTTTCCAGTTCTCATTATTTTTCCAGGATGAGTGATTGATGAACCGAGAGAAAACGAAAGCGTATGGTTGAGTAGATGAATTGATGGAAAGATGAATGCATGAATGTATGTATGTATAGATGGATGGATGGATGGATGGATGGATGGATGGATGAATGGATGATGGATGGATGGACGGATGAATGGATGTCTGGCTTGATGGTTGGATGGATAGTGGGGTAGCAGAAAATAATTTCCCTTGGTTCTGCAATCAGCCTTGATGGATAGATGGATGAATGCTTGAATGAACTGGAAACTTGGCCAGTTAAAATTCATAATTAGATTACATATAAGCAATACAAATGAATTACATATTTATTATTTGAAATCATCTGTATTTTTTCAATGGATTTTTTTGTTAAGAAAATAATTGGATGCAAATTTTGTGTCTCAAATCATACAAACCTCTTTGGTTTTCCTCGGTTTGTTAAAAATTAATAATTTTAGCAAATTTAACTCAACATTCAAATCTAGTCTACTTATTATTAATCTAAAATTTAGCGACTTTCTTGAAATAATTTCAGATTCACGACATCATTTTTATGTTACTTTGAATAATATTCAAATAATATTTGATTAATTCTCTTTTTAAATCGTCAAAATGGCACAAAATCAAAACAAGCGAACAACTCTTTCATCTTCCAAATGTACGTTAACAGCTTCTCTACAGGCGCGCACGTGAACCTGCACATATATATATATATATATGTATATATGCTTGGAGATGTTGCCATCTAGCGAATTTTCAAAAACGTAACTCAATTTTATACTATGATAATTTGAAATAATTTATAATAGTTAATAAGTAATACTATTACAATGTAATAATAAGTAATACTATTATAATGTAATAATAAGTAATACTATTATAATGTAATAATAAGTAATGTATTATAATGTTATTAGAATTGAAAGGTGAGTTATTACTTTTTTGGAGTTGTATCAGCCATTTTGATTGTAATTGATGTACTAAATTGTATAATTATTAAACTAAAATTAAAAACGTTTAATATAATAAATACTATTATGATTTTTAATTATTGACATTATTACTATATTTAATCTTAAAATAGCACATTAAGATCGATAAAAATATTTTACTATATTTATTTTAAAATATTTCAAAAATCTCATAACTTTTGATTGACACAAAGCCTTTCCGCCTCCATGGTTGATTCGATCGTCATGGCAACCATAGTAAGGTCAGCCATCTTGTTTAAGATGGCGGAAGTACTGCCATCTTGCTGTAATAGGCGGCTGATGAAATTTACTGCCGACCTTTCGTCGCTTCGTTGCATTTTCGTATTCGATGAAAGCGAATATTCGGTTTCTGTATTACAGCTAACCGGATAGCGAATATTTTCTGCATTCGTTTAGTTAGCAAATTCTGGGGTTGGTCAAAACTATCAACCGGTGTAAATACGAAGAACGTAGATTCAAAAATTTATTTACTAATTATTTCCATTGCAATTATATTTATTATAAGTGTGGGTGTTTAGTAATAATAACGGCGGAGTTAACAAAGACGAGCTTTCACTGGTCGTATATCTGCTCTGAAACAAATAAACTAAGGTTTTAGAAATAAATTTAGAAAGAAATGCTACCACATTAGCTGCCATTACCACACCGACTTCTATTACTACTATATTATGCTACCATATAATAATATAAATACTACATACTATTTAACACTATATACTACATACAATAGTATATGTACTATGTACTATATTATATATTTTATATATGCTATATATATATAAATTATATATATGTTACTATATACTACATACTATATTATATAGTTTATATAGTGTTTAGTACAAAACCTTACCTGATTGCAATCACCACAAGCAGATTCAGAACATGATTTATGAACACGGAAGTAACTTTTTTTTTTACAACTTTTCGCGATGAGTATTCAGAAATGCCGTTAAAATATTTATCATGTTTTTTACTCAAAATTATGTTCCCATAAAATCTTCAAAATTTCCTCCTCTACAAATTTATGTCTAAAAAATGTTTTTAAACTTATTCCCTCAAAATGTAATTTGGATTTTTTAATTAATATTTAATAAATGCACTTTACTGAAGTTGCAGAATCTTCAGGTGAAGAATTCATTTTTATTTTCAGTTTCGTAGGAATTTCCCATCGAAAACGAAAGATGCGAACAAAAACAAATAAATTATAATCTGAACGTTATTCTCGAAAATTCAAAAAATTAGAAAACTGAAATTCATACTTAAAATATTATATTTTAGAAAAGAATTAACTTCGAATAAACAAAACAAAAAAATAATGGGACCACCAGCGAAGACAAATACAAATTCTTGGCTATCTTGGCTTCTT